>CM019066.1:156615485-156741502 GCA_009667805.1 Leptobrachium leishanense | reverse complement strand
CTCGCCATCGGGGCACATGGAGGACGCAACCCCGCCAAGATCCCCTGTCAGTGCCCAGGCAGAAGACCCAGCCACGTGGGGTGAGTTATTGCGGGCTCTCCCCACACGTGCGGACATACAGGCGCTACAGAACTCCATAATGGCGGAATTGCATCACATCAGGACGGTTGTCCAAGGCCTGCATGACAGGGTTGCATCCTTGGAGGCAGACAATGACTCGGCAAGGCATGCTCAGACCGCCACGTCGGATTTGCTAGATCTCCGATCAGCCCAAATGAGAAGCATGGCGCAGCACCTAATGGATCTGGATAACAGGGGCCGCCGTAACAACCTGCGCCTTCGGGGCCTCCCAGACACCGAAGAATCTCCAGCTGAACTTAGACTGGCGCTCACTACTATTTTTAACTCTTTGATGGAACGTCCCGCTGACACCAGGATTGATTATGTCCAAGCCCACAGAGCCCTTCGCCCACGGGGTCCTCCGGGGGGCCCGCCACGAGACGTTGTTTGCTGTCTCGCCAACTTCGGCCTTAAAGAGGAGTTATTATGACATTCGCGGAACTCTACACAGTTTTCGTATGAAGGATCACCGCTGCAGCTCTATCCTGACCTCTCACCGGCCACTCTGGCCTACAGAAGGGCCTTGAAACCTCTCACGGGTCAACTGATAGCCCAAAAGATCCGCTACAGGTGGAACGTGCCTATTGGGCTGGTGGTGACGACGCCGGTGGGTCCATATCTGATGTCCGCGGCAGAAGACATACCTCCATTATTGGCGGACTTACAACTTCCACCCATCCAGCTTCATTGGCCGGACCCCCTTGCCCTATACTCCACGCCCCGCGGACGTCCACCCCGGCAGGGTCTCCCTCAGCGTCCCCCGAGGTTTGGCTCTCAGACCCCGAGGAGAGCCGGAGCTGTTGGATGAATCTCTGTCCCTTTAGATGAAGGATTGCGGCCCGCGTTGTTCATATTCGCACGTTCTGGCTGGTGGGCCCCACACTAGCTCGTCTTCCTGCTGGACTTTGCTGCTCGGCGTGTGGGGACCCACACACGTGGTCTTGGACCGGTGGTTTTTGGGCGTCCTGATCGCTTAACGGTTTTTCCCAAGAAGTCCCTCTGCACTTGCCGTCCGTGCCACTCTCACCGGGACTTTGTTACGTGTCCTTTATAGAGGCAGAAAGATGACACCCTAGAGACCTCGATTCTGATTGAGGGGTGTATGTGGGCTTCAGATTCCGGGACTCACATTAGCTGTTTGGTCATCGGACCGTTGCTGGACTGGTTTCACACAGTTGCCTACCTGCTGAATCGACAGTCCCGATGTGAAGTTTCAAAGATGGACCTCGCGTCCTCCAGGCACGAGGCGGCGTCAATATCCTTTGCTGGTTTATTTAAAGTGCTGCATATTCTTTGCCTTTTCTTTCTGCTAATTGCTGGTTTACATATGTTTTATCATGTTTGATCACTTGGGTCAGTGCGACACCCGTTCCCTGTCACACTTGGATCCTCGTTTCCGTACGACTGTTTGTCGTGCGGTCCTGATAGTCATTTGACCGGCTGCCGAGCTGCGTCTCCGCTTTTTCTGAGGTTGTGTGTTCCTCCCCTTCCCTACTCCCCCGGGTGGGTGCTACCCTCGTCTGTGGCGGCTGCCTCGGTGAGTGGTGTAGCTCTTCCCCTACACCTGTGCCTCTTGCCTGTAAATAGTTGTTGTTGTATTCCCCTGTTGACCCCCCCTGAAAGGGCACGCACTCTTTCACCCGCACTACTTACGACTCTTTCCTCTTTGAGCTTCCCCATGGCGCTTAAACAGGCATCCCTGGTCCTCCTATCCATCAACGCTAGGGGTTTAAATATTCCGGAGAAGCGATCCACTGCTCTGACTGATTTCCGTAGACACCGGGCCTCAGTGGTGTTCGTGCAGGAAACCCATTTCCGCAGGGGGGCTAGACCTCGCTTCACTGACTCCCATTACCCGACTGGTATGTTTAGTGACACACCGGGCTCTAAATCAAAAGGTACAGCCATTTTATTTCACAAATCGGTCCCTTACCGGGAGACGACCACGCTGACAGATAACAGTGGCAGGTTTGTGTTTACGAAAGGCCAGATTGCAGGACAGATGTTTACATTCGCAAATGTGTATGCTCCCAACAAAGCACAACACCGCTTTCTCACCAAACTTTTAAGAAAATTGCAGGCCTTCTCTGAGGGCATGCTGATCCTGGGGGGCGACTTTAACGTTCCTCTTCACCCATCGGTCGACACTTCAACGGGGCGCTCCTCCCTCCCGACGAACATTCTCCAGTCTATCTCGCAAACACTGCACTCCTCCCGTCTGGTGGACTGTTGGAGGGCTCTTCACCCCACAGACAGGGACTATACCTTTTACGCGCACACCTCTACCTCTTACTCCCGTATTGATTATGTTTTTCTTCCTTTCTACCGCCTCCCCCTCCTCCTCTCTGCAACAATAGGTAATATAACTTGGTCGGACCATGCCCCCGTTATTGTCACTTTTAAATCCCCGACCTTTCGCCCGTCGACCGCAAACTGGCGCCTGAATGACGCACACTTGGCGGATCCGACGCTTTTGGCTGAAAGCAGAATAGTCATGGAACGATTTTTTGTAGAAAACACTGATCTAGAGGTACCCCCGGCCACGGTATGGGAGGCGCATAAGTGTGTGTTGAGAGGTCACTACATTAGCGTGGGTTCGGCAATTAAAAAACGTAGGGAGGCCCAAATTTTGGATCTATATGCCCAGATTGACAAAACAGAGCTTCAACATAAACGGACGGGGGACCCTGCCCTACTCACCTCTCTGACAGCCCTGAGACGCTCTCTGGCCGATCTCATGCACACTAGGCATCATAGAGCATTACTCCGCTCGCAGGCGTTCTTTCACATACATGGCAACAAGAGCGGTCGACTTTTGGCCAGGCAACTGGCTAAGAGACGTGCTGCAACATATATCCCTACCATTAGAGACAAGAAAGGCAATTTGCATCACCTCCCCACGCAAATTATGCAATCCATTACAGATTACTATAAATCCCTCTACGCAGTCCCTGGCTCCCCTACGGAGGAGGAGCGGGCGCAAATCCGCCTAGACATTGACAATTACCTCACTCGCTACCTTCGACGTAAAGTCTCGGCGAACACAGCTGAGCTCCTGGATGAGCCGATCACTGTAGAGGAATTGAGCCTGGCCATCAAGTCCACACAATCGGGCAAATGCCCGGGACCGGATGGCTTCCCGACGCGGTATTACAAACATTTTTTTGATGTCCTCTCTCCACACTTTTTACGGGCCTTTAACTCCCTGCTTGAGACGAAACCCTTACCCACTCAATCCTTAATGGCCAACATAGTCTTGATCCCAAAGGAAGGGAAAGATAGGGAACAGTGCTCTAGCTACAGGCCGATATCCCTTCTTAATTGTGACGTGAAGCTGTTTGCCAATATAATAGCGACTCGCTTGAATCCATACATCCCGTCGTTGATACATTTAGACCAGGTGGGATTTGTACCGCACAGAGAGGCCAGAGATAACACGATACGCTCTCTTCACATTATACATGCAGCCCCTAAAATCCAGGGAGGCCTTGCACTCCTGTCAACGGACGCAGAAAAAGCGTTCGACAGGGTGGGCTGGGACTTCCTTTTCGCCACGCTCCGCCACCTCGGACTGGGACCTCTGCTCCGCTCCTGGATACAGGCGCTGTACACGGGCCCCTCAGCAAGGGTCTGCGTTAATGGCGCATTTACTGATAGCTTCCCTATATGCAATGGTACGCGTCAGGGTTGCCCTCTCTCACCTCTCCTTTTCATTCTTTCTTTAGAACCCTTTTTAGAGGCGGTTCGCCAACACCCGGATATTTCAGGGGTTGCGGGGGGGGCGGAAACACATAAGGTGGCGGCATACGCAGACGACCTTCTCTTCTATGTCTCTAACCCATTGATCTCTCTCCCAAACATTTTATCGGTCTTTGAGGAATATCGTACACTAGCTAATCTCAAGATTAATTTTTCGAAGTCCTCTATCTTAAACATTTCGGTCCCATCGCACAGGGTAGTCTCCATGCGCAATACACTGCCCTTTCGTTGGGCGGGATCCCGACTACAGTATCTGGGTGTGTGGTTGACTGTGGACTGGTCCCGCTTATACGAAACGAATTTTGCCGAGTTGATGGCAACTTTCCGCCGTGACCTTAGGGCGTGGGACTACCCCCACATCTCATGGCTAGGGAGGGTCTCCGTCCTCAAAATGAATATCCTCCCCCGTCTTCTCTACCTGTTTCAAACGCTGCCTATTACCATTCCCAACTCCTTTTTTGCTACTCTGCGCTCCCTGGTGATATCCTATATTTGGCGTCGCGCTAGGCCAAGAATCAGTTATGACACCATGACACGTTCTAGACTTCGAGGGGGGTTGGGGGTCCCGGATTTCCCCCGCTATTACGCCTCTTGCCACATTTTGCGGGCGGCGGAGTGGACCACGGAGGGGGTGGTGAAGAGGTGGAAGTCTGTGGAGCAAACGATGCTGGAGGTCCCATTGGCGGTTCTCCCGTGGCTGCCTCGCTCACGGGGCTTGAGATTGGCGCGTACATCACCGTTCACAACGGCCACCCTGCGGTGTTGGCATAGGGAAGCGACTCGTTCGGGCCTGACGACCTATCCCTCCCCGATGACTCCGATCACATATTACGATGGATTCCTGTCACACTTGGGGCCAAGATCGTTGGTGGCCTTGACCACTACCCCCATTCCCAGGGTCCACCACTTCCTCACTAGTTCGGGTGCCATACCCCTCGGCTCTCTGCTGGAGGATAGACCGCCTACCTTTTTGCACCACTTTAAATATCGTCAGGTCACTAACTGTCTCCGTCGTGCGCTGAGACCTCACATGCTGACCCGTCCCCTTACACACCTTGAACGTACTTGTGCATCTCCCGCTCCCCTATCCAATGGGGTGTCGCTAATATATACCCTTCTACGAGACGCATCCTCCACGATCCCCCCAGCATTCATGGGTAAATTTGGGTAAATTGTTATCACCCTAGCTTCCCCACCCTTTGAATGTGCCTGGGAGCCTGCGTGCCCTGTTATACTATATGTCAGACTTGCATGTCTACCCTCTTTTATTTACTTATAACTTTGCATTCTTACGATATATTGCCAATGTTTGGACTTGCGTGTCCTATTATCATTTTCTCTGAAAACTTAATAAAATGATATTTACAAAAAAAAAAGAAAAATTAAAACTGTTGTATACAATAATCTGGCCGGTGTTAGTCCCTGAATGGCCAGAACAGGATCTATAGACCCGGAGATAATACAGAAAATGTACTCCCGGGGCACCAGGAGATATGGCCACCCAGATCAGTATCCATATATAGATTATGATAATCAAATCCCCTTACGAGGAAAAAGTCCTATTATTAAAACAATTAATTTTATTAATACAATTAAAAATGAAAAACAGTTGTCAAACTTTGACCACGATTATTTAATCAATTCTGTTTAGATTAAACGTTTAGACCCACATAATTGAAAGTGATATCATGTGACAACAAAATAGATAAAGATTAGCAAAATTATTGTTATGAATCAAGTGACTGGTGCGTCCACCAGTAACACTGATAGTGCGTATTGGGTTTAATATAGCATATATAACATCAGGTATTAGATAATGATTTGGCACAAAAATACTTCTGACAATATGCTAATTAGACTCAAAGATTATAATTGGCCTACATGAAACCAGATAACGAAGTTCTCACAAGAATAGTGGATGTGTAAGTCCCACTGAAGGGATGAAGGCTAAATTAGCATGAATAATATGGTCACCAATATTGAATTATCAAAGTGGGATAGAAGTGAGTGGTACAAACCATTTGATAAGGTTAACACAAACAAATTGGATGCCTATTCAGGCATAATGAGTTATGTCAAGAATAGCGTTTTAAATATATGCACACAGTGAACGCAATTGATGGCCACTATACATAAATAATTAATGGATTAGTATTATCACCAAATTGACCTCAAATTCGCTTGTAAACAGTAAATGGAAATTGCTGAAATAACCTTGGTGTGGCCACACCTTAAGTACTAGCTGTAAGCATTCATTTACACGAGGGGTTCTGTTCATTAACCCTCAATAAGAAAATGGTCAAGTAAAAATTGAATAATACTTAATACTTGTTACACAGGTGATCACCGCTACTGAATATGGTGGTGCACTAAATTACAATTGAAACTGTGCAGCACCTTAAGTATTAGCTGTAAGCATCCATATATAGATATTTGGAGGTACAGTGTGAGAGAAGTGAGAGAAAAAAAAAGCCATTTTGTTTATGTTAGCAGGGCAAAGAAAGAATGGTATGCCCTTAAATAAATATAAACATGAGTGTGGGAATAATTAGACATAGATAAATTACAAACACCTGTGTGTGGACTGTGTGATGATCTGCAGGAGTCTCTGAGCCCCCACTTCCCCCCAGGCCAGAAGGAAAGGAGATGATCAATGGATCAGATGGTGATCTAGAAGGTTATATGGTAGAATGAACAGGGAACTACATGTCCCATAGCAAACGAGAAAAGAAACTAATCGAGTGTATATATGTTGTTTATTTTTGATCTATCTTTGTAATAAGGGTTGGATGTTAATCTAGAGTGTGTGATGGCTGAGAGTAATGAGATTCTCTGCATTTGTTTCTCCCCCTTTCTTAAAATAGAGGGGAGGGAGGGAGTCAGCTCCTTGATGAACAAAGGAATTAATGATTTATGTGTCTGTGCAGCGAATTTAGAATGAATGTAGTCCGTTGATTGCGAGATGTAGGTTTATATTTTGTGTTGATATATTAGGTTAGGTCTGTCTTGTTTAAAAGGAAACAAAGTAGCAAAACAAGAGGACATAGTCTTAGATTAGAGGGGCAAAGGTTTAAAAGTAACATCAGAAAGCATTATTTTACTGAGAGGGTGGTGGATACATGGAACAGCCTTCCAGTTGAAGTGGTAGAGGCCAAAACGGTAATTGAATTTAAGCAGGCATGGGATAGGCATAAGGCTATCCTAAACAAAAGATAAATCCAGGTAAAGTATCCATGTAATTGGGCAGACTAGATGGGCCGAAAGGTTCTTATCTGCCGATATTTTTCTATGTTTCTATGTTTCTAAATCGAAATAGTTTTATATAATCTAGGCTATATGTGAGAAAGATATATATTGTGTCCGGATGTTTCAGGCAATGAGGCGCAATGTGTTAGTATTATTGCAGGAAATGAGTGCATATATGTGCTGTGTCTGTGTTTAGGGCACAATGTATATGTGCTGCCCAGTCTGTATAAATGCTATATATGTGTATAGTGGGTTTATATGCTCTTTCGTTTTGTATGCATTACGATGAAAATGATCTATGTATGTAATCCCTGTTGTGTGTATTGGGATATGGTGTGTACAGTGTCTATGTGGTTTCGGGTGTGCCCCTACTGAGATCATTGATTAAAAGGGCTAAAATAGGAAGAGACTGCTGATTCTAAAAAAGTCTGAAGCCCAAACCCAAACCCCCCCTTCCCTTATACACTGAAGGAGAAAAAGGTGGGAGGGGATGGGCTATTAGTGACATCTGCGAAAGGCAACAGATATAGAGGAAAAAAAACTGCAGATGTTAGATCAGTTTGGAGAAATTGTAAACTAAATAGAAAAGACAAGTAAAATGTGGAATACACAAAGAAGTTGATGATGAGAAACGTGTTATAAAATGTGTATTTACCACATCCCACAAAAAAAGTTTGACAACACATCCAAGCCCACCTTGAACATCTGTTTAAAACACGATTTTCCTAAAGTTTTGTGTGTTTTCATGGACTACTTCGCTACGGCCAGTGCAGAAAGAGAATACCCAAGAGTACCGACCTGTCCAGGATTTAAGAGCAGTTAATTCTGCCACAGTGACTTTATATGGATTTGACCCAATTGAGTGTAATCTCCTAGCTCTGATACCCGGCAACACAGAATTCTACATTTGATTTAAAAGATGCGGTCTTTTTTGTATCCGCTTGGCTCCAGCGAATCAGCCATGGTTTGCCTTTCAGTGGGAAAACGCCCAGAATGGCTCCAAACATAGAAACATAGAAACATAGAAAAATGTCGGCAGATAAGAACCTTTCGGCCCATCTAGTCTGCCCAATTACATGGATACTTTACCTGGATTTATCTTTTGTTTAGGATAGCCTTATGCCTATCCCATGCTTGCTTAAATTCAATTACTGTTTTGGCCTCTACCACTTCTACTGGAAGGCTGTTCCATGTATCCACCACCCTCTCAGTAAAATAATGCTTTCTGATGTTACTTTTAAACCTTTGCCCCTCTAATCTAAGACTATGTCCTCTTGTTTTGCTATTTTGTTTCCTTTTAAATATACTCCCTTCCTCTACCTTGTGGATTCCCTTTACGTATTTAAATGTTTCTATCATATCTCCTCTGTCTCGTCTTTTTTCCAAGCTGTACATGTTAAGATCATTAAGCCTTTCCTGGTAACTTTTCTCCTTCAAGCCGTACACCATTTTAGTAGCCCTTCTCTGAACTCTCTCTAAGATGTCTATATCCTTCTGGAGATACGGTCTCCAGTACTGCACACAGTACTCCAAGTGAGGTCTCACCAGTGCTCTGTACAGTGGCATGAGCACTTCCCTTTTCCTACTGCTAATACCTCTCCCTACACAACCAAGCATTCTGCTAGCATTTCCTGCTGCTCTATTACATTGACTACTTACCCTTAGATCCTCTGAAATAATGACCCCTAAATCCCTTTCCTCAGATGTTGAGGTTAGGACTGTATCAAATATTCTATATTCAGCCCTTGGGTTTTTACGTCCCAGGTGCATTATCTTGCACTTATCCACATTAAAACTCAATTGCCACAACTCCGACCATTTTTTTAGTTTACCTAAATCATTTGTCATTTGGCTGATCCCTCCAGGAACGTCAACCCTGTTGCAAATCTTTGTGTCATCAGCAAAAAGACATACTTTTCCATTAATACCTTCTGCAATATCACTAATAAAAATCTTAAAGAGAATGGGTCCAAGTACTGACCCCTGAGGTACCCCACTGGTAACAAGACCTTGCGCCGAATAAACTCCATTTACCACAACCCTCTGTTGTCTGTCACTCAGCCACTGCCTAATCCAGTCAACAATATTGGAATCCAAGCTCAAAGATTGCAATTTATTGATAAGCCTTCTATGCGGAACAGTATCAAAAGCCTTACTGAAATCTAAATAAGCAATGTCTACTGCACCACCTGTGTCTATTATTTTTGTTACCCAATCAAAAAAATCAATAAGATTAGTTTGGCATGATCTCCCTGAGGTAAACCCATGTTGTTTCTGATCCTGTAATCTATGTGTTTTTAGATGTTCAACAATCCTTTCCTTTAACATGGTTTCCATTAATTTCCCCACTACTGACGTAAGACTAACTGGCCTATAGTTCCCCGATTCCTCCCTACTACCCTTCTTGTAAATGGGCACAACATTTTCTAATTTCCAGTCTTCTGGGACGACTCCCGTTAACAAGGATTGGTTAAATAAATCTGTTAATGGTTTTGCTATTACATCACTGAGCTCTTTTAATAATTTAGGGTGGATCCCATCAGGCCCCATTGACTTATTTGTCTTTACTTTAGACAGCTGCTGTAGAACCTCCTCCTCTGTAAACTGATATGTAAATGTCTCTTTAGTGTTCTCTCCTAACTGAGGTCCCTTTCCTTCCTTTTCTTCTGCAAAGACTGAACAAAAATATTCATTGAGGCAGTCAGCGAGACTTTTATCCTCTTCTACATACCTTCCTTCCTTTGTTTTTAATCTAACTAATCCTTGTTTTACTTTTCTTTTCTCGTTTATGTATCTAAAAAATGTTTTGTCCCCCTTTTTTACTGACTGAGCTATTTTCTCTTCTGCGTGTGCTTTGGAAGCTCTTATAAATTGCTTTGCCTCTTTCTGCCTAATTTTATAGGTTTGCCTATCTTCTTCACTCTGAGTTTTTTTATAATTATTGAATGCTATCTTTTTGTTCTTCACTATTTTGGCCACTTCTGCAGAGTACCACAGTGGTTTCTTCCCTTTTTTGTTTTTGCTAACAAGCTGAATGCAATTTCCTGTGGCCTTCAATAATGCTTCCTTTAAATAATCCCATTTCTCCTGGACTCCCTTTAAACTCCTCCAGTCTGATAATGACTCCTTCACACAAAATCTCAGTTTAGAAAAATCTGTTTTTTAAAGTCTAAAACTTTCGTTCTTGTGTGGTGCGGCTCCATCCCTGTTGTTATATTAAACCATACTGACTGGTGATCACTAGATCCCAAATTTTCACCTACAACAACGTCCGATACCAAACCTCCATTTGTGAGTATTAAATCCAATATGGCCTCTTTACGGGCAAACATCAAATGATATGCCTCCCTCAAGGTTTGCTATCCTCGGGAGAGCACTGAACAAAGACTTATTTGCCTATCACTCTCAGCCAGACAAAGATACCCTATGGCAGTATGTTGATGATCTCATGCTTGCTCCACCAACTCAAGAAGATTGTTTCAATGCCACAAAAGAACTGTTAAGTATCTTATGCAAGGCAAGCTACAAAATCTCAAGACGCAAGGCACAGATTTGCAGACACAGTGTCAAGTATCCAGGCTTCCATTTTACAGGAACTGAGCGTGCAATCCAGAACGCATATAATCAGTCTGCCGTGTCCCTCAAGCCACAAACTCATTGCCAAATAAGAGAATTACTGAGCCTCTGTACCAAGTCACCAAAGGTGCAGAGCCTGACCCTATTATATGGAGTGAAGAACAAAACTGAGGTTGTCACCCAATTAAAGACTTTGTTGCTTGAAGCCACTGCCCTCCTGGTTGCTGAAGCTGACAAGCTTACACTAGGCTAAGAACTCTTTGTGAAAGTCCCTCATGCAGTCCAGACTCTTCTAGACTATAAAGGCAATTACTGGTTCAGCAATGCAAGAATGACCAAGTACCAAGCTATGCTGTGTGAAAACCCGAGAGTCCATTTGGAACTAATCTCCACCCTGAATCCTGCTACATTGCTTCCAGATGCTCCAAAAGATCAGGAACATGAATGCCTCCAAGTAATGGATGAAGTATACAGCAGCAGACCTGACCTCAAAGACATACCCCTAGACAAATACGACATGCAACTGTTCACTGATGGAAGCAGTTTTGTAGAAAATGGAAAGAGATTTGCTGGGTACGCAGTAGTCACTCTTGATTATTATTATTATTCTTTATTTATAAAGCGCCAGCATATTCCGCAGCGCTGTACAATAAGCACAGTACAGACAGGGTTACAATACATTGAACAACATTTGACAAACAGTACAGGAGGAGATGAGGGCCCTATTCCCGTAGGAACTCACAATCTAGGAGGGTTGGGGTTGGAAACAGGAGGAGAGGACTGTAAGGTGAGAGTGATTGATGGTTGCGTCAGTGAGTTGGGTGGTAGGCTTCCCTAAATAGGAATGTTTTCAGGGAGCGTTTGAAGGAAGAGAAGTTGGGGGAAAGTCTGACAGCACGAGGGAGAGCGTTCCAGAGAGTGGGGGCTTAACACGCTTCTCCAATTTGAATACCAACACCCATAATAACCTGAGAATTACCCGAATTGTGAAAAGCATGGGAGAGCTGGGAGCTGCACAATACCAAGCTCCGCTGGTGAAGTTCTTCCTGAAAGAAATACTGGTTGAAGATCAGCTGCAAAATATGAAATAAAGTGTCCTGAAGTATTTCTTACCGGCGGTAAAGAATGATCATGAAAGAGATGCACTGTCTAAATATGTTTTGAAGCACAGAATATCCAAGAATACCAAGAGGCTTCTCCCAGTGGTGACGTCCCTGTTACCAACACCCATTACTCACTGGACTCCGGCCTACTCTGAAAAAGAGAAGAAATGGCTCTCTGAAGAGCCAGGAGAATACAGAGAAGACGGATGGTACCAGTTGGAGAATGAAAGAATTGTTTTACCAGCCACTCTGGCACCTGAAATTGTCCGGGCCTTGCATTCCAGGACTCATGGAGGAAAGACAGCCATGGAGCAACAACTAGAACCGTATTTCTATGTTCCTGGACTCACTGCCATTTGCAAAGCAATTGCCCACCAATGTGTCACTCGTGCTAAGAACAACCCAAGGCAAGGGATAGTAAGACCACCAGGAGTATTATCTCCAATGTCCTCCCTACAAATTGACTTTACTGTTCTCCCTCCATGCAAAGGATATAAATATCTACTGGTGCTAGTATGCACATTAATGGGATGGGTTGAGGCCTACCCAACTCGAACAGAAAAGACTGCTGAAGTAGTGGGATGCTTGATGAGAGAAATTATTCCAAGGTATGGACTGCCTCTTGAAATCAGATCAGACAATGGTCCAGCCTTCGTACAAAGTTGTTTACAGCAACTCGCCCGCCTGCTGAGAATTTTGTGGAAGCTACATACCGCATACAGATCTCAAAGCTCTGGAAAAGTGGAAAGAATGAATAGAACTCTAAAGACCTTGATGGCTAAAATATGCCAAGAAACGTCATTGAAATGGTTGGATGTGTTGCCAATCGTACTGCTGCATGTCCGAAGCAATCCTACCTTACTCCTAAAATTGAGTCCATACAAGATAATGTGCGGATATCCTATCCCTTTGATAACTGGGTTGAGGGGGGATCCCCGTGTATTAGGAGAAAACTGACCTACGCTAGTAAATGATCAGGTTAGATCAGACGATGCAGAGTATATACAAATAGGAGAGCGAGCGTATACCCTATTTTCTGTTCCCACCCCTACACAAGTACTGTCCAGGAGACTCAGTATGGGTTAACCAATGGAAGATAGGAGCTAAAGGGAGGTTTTTTTTATGTTGTCTTGTTATCCACTCCTACTGCAGTGAAAGTGGCCGAGGTGGTGCCGTGGATACATCACTCCTGACTGAAACCCGCAGCAGAGGTTACGGATAAGGCATGGAAAGTGATAGCCAGTGAATCCGATCCGCTGAAGCTACGTTTCCACCGTATCCAAGCAGCTGCACAGACCGGAGAGGAGGGAGATCCAAGTCTAGATGACCACCGGCTCTCCAAAACTCCAGTCTTTGTACTTGCTATTGAAAGACCGTTAAGTTCACCGCCTAAACCAACCAATGGAAGCTCCAGAGATACCCCAGGAGGCCCATGAGCCTCTGCTTCCAGATACCCTTTTTACCAGACTACAGAGACCGTTTGAGCAGTACCAAAGGATCCTGATATGTATTGGGATTAATGTTTTCTTTTTGACTTTATTGACAATTGTTGCTGGACTATTTTTCCAATCCAGCTCCCTAAGGGAGTGAGGTCAGCCCCTATTGGGTTGACACCAGAACATGACATAACTGTCCCATTGGTACAGGACCGACGGAAACAGGAATTGACAAGGCCAGAAGATAATTTTTTTATTAAATTTACGTATGCGTATGCAAAGAAGTCAGGATATGAATCCTGTTGGGCGTGTAATAAATTGAACCAAGGGTCATCAGTTATTCCCACCTTAGCTGTACCTCTTAATTTGTCTGACTACCCTGTGAATAAAAGTATAGTGGCCCCTAGTGTACTTAAACTGACTAAGAGTCTAGATATGCCAAAGACAAACCACACTATTCGCATTACTAATGTGGCCTATTTTCCTCTATGGTGTTTTAAACTAGAGAAGATCCAGGTTCCACCTAGTTCAATGTGTAAAGAATCTTTGTTTAACGCAACACTAGATATATCTGACCCAGAAGCACTAAGAGATAGTCTTCAAGTAATGGTAAATACGATTGATAATTACAAACAGACTAATGATGAAAGTCCAGAGGCCCTTGCATACACCCACAAGTCACTATCCTTAATTTTCTCCCACCTTGGTTCAGAACCATTTTTATCTGATGCCAGGGGATGGCATACATATTTGTTGTGGAACTTTAAGCCACCTTTGGATTAATACTGAAATAAAAACTTAGTGTTATTTGGCCTGGGTGGTTCCCCTGCAGCGTATCCAAGGGGACACCATAGACCTAGGAATACCACATCCGATATTTTCTAAAATTTACTAAACGAGTATTGTTTTCCAAGGGTGGTATGATTTGGTCTTGGTTTCTTTTTTCCTTCCACAGGATGGAGCACTGAAATGACGAAAAGATTTAATAAATATGTTGTTTCGATGGATGAAAATGTAAACATTACCAGCACTGATGTTTAGTTGTTAAATGTTGAATTAAGAGAGATTCGGAAAGTACAGCTGTTCCAGAAACTAGCCATAGAACAAATTCAGGCTGTACTTAATGGAATTTGTGAGATGACAACGAAATATGAATGTTGTACCTTTATTAAGAATACTACTGAAGATGCTCCTGACTACTATGATGTAATTCAGAAACATCAAGAAAAGGTTTCCCATTTGCAGGACCAAGCTCGTCGAATAGTTGAGGAGGGCTGGAACCCTTTTAAAGGACTGGGTGCATTCGGGGCGTGGTTCGGATCGATTTTGTCTGTTATAAGTAATATAGGATCTCTGATTATCACAGGTGCCTTAATTCTCCTTGTTTGTTTTCTAGTTTATAAATTAACTATTTGTATATGGCCCATCTGCCATAAAGCCCTCAGACCAAAGAAACAACCCCTTAATCAAAATCCTGATAAAAGTTCACTTAAGCTTAAATCCCCGGAAGAATACAAAGCTTTAATGGTTTAGTTAGTTGGCTGAGAGAGGTCATTGAAGACTCTCTGCCAAGAGGAGGGAATGAGATAGCAATTCTCGGGATTTAACTTAAAACTATACTAATCTAGTGATCTGTCATTTCGATGTTCATTCATTTAGTGTTTTAAAATAAACTTGCTGTCCTTGAGTGCTTGAGACCCTATTTTCTGACTGCTTACTTAAAGAATGTGATTTGTCAGCAAAGCCAAAGAAGGAAGTGTTGACAAATTGAAGAATTATAGAGACAGCTGTACGTCCAAAATGAGAATGAAGAGGAAAGATGACTTCATGTGTAAAGTTAGGTCCTAACTCAGACATATGGTAACTGTCACGTGACTATCTGGGTATGTGGGGAGGGGAATTGTATTTTAAGAAACGCCATTTTAGAACAAAATGTATAAAAAGGATTGATGTACATGTTCTTGTCACTCATGATTTTGAACAGTTACAATCTGTTTCGTGAGTCCGGCAGGTGCCAGCCGAATAAACGCCATTTTCCTTGAAACAAAGGCCTCCGTCTGCTTCCTTGGTCGATCCATCACCCACAGGTTCCCGGCTGAATTTGCTGTTACATGATAATTTAATCTTCCCTTCAATATCACCCCCCCACACCTATAAACAATTCCCATCCCAAAACTGCACCCTGAAATAAATGCATCCATATGTCCAGTTTTTAACACTTCAGTTCTGACAGTATACTTTATGGATCCAGGCATCTCAAACTCTGACTACACAGATGTTTCTGAACTCCAAATCCTCTGATTCTCTAGCCATCTATTTATTTCAAAGATTTGTAGGAATCATTGGCAAACAACATCTGTGGGCTGGAGTTTGAGATCCCTGCTCTAACTATGTTTGCAGCTAAAAAGTTTCTTTTGCAAAGTCACCTTATCAGTAACCTTTAAAAGCAAAAAAAAAATCCTTGCATTTTTCTCAAGGGCAGAGGGTGGCGCAATCTGCCACATCCTCTGACTAGGGCCGGATTAATGTAGGGGGCAGAAGGAGCGGCTGCTCCAGCCCCTTCCACTAAATAGGCCCACAGCAGCCCCAAGAGTAGATGAGCCGCCGGTCGGCCGACAGACCTGACACACACAGACACACAGACACATGCACTCAAGCGGCCCTGCGGTCTGTAAAGCAAATGTGCAGGAGGATTGTTTTATGTGGATAATAATGACAGTGCAAGCCATTAGTGAACAGAAGTCATGTTCCTAGAAGAGAACCCACAGAACAGGAAACTCATCACAGGAAACAAGTGCCATAGAGATGAATCATAGAGTTGCATATGAACAAAACATAACATTCATAACATCTCCCTCTTAATATTAATAAATGATCATTGTGAAATTTAGATGAATCCTTGCAATAACATATTTATAGGTTAAGTCTTTTGAGTGGTTGTGAATGTCTACCACTGCGGGTGGTGAAGACTGGCCCTCGTTGTATAAAGAGTTTCTCAGCTCTCTCGGAGGTTACTGGGCTCTTCTCACCACTTACTGGCATGCTCTGCCCTTCACTCCCGTCCGATATATCCGCTTGCTCCGGACGGTCAGTAATATTAGTCTGTGGCATCATCTCTGTACATTCCTTGCTGCCAATTGGTGAATTTGCCTTTGCAAAATGATTTAATCTACCACATGCTCTACAGCTTTTCCCATATGCAGGACACTGTCCTTTTTCTCGTATATGTACATTGCCACAGTACTTGCATGATGTAAGCTAGCTGATTCCCCTGGGCAGTGTTTCGTTTAACATATCGAGCACCCCCCTCCCCTGCTCTCCCTCTGATCTCACTCAGCAGGGAGGAGGGGGGCAGCATGCAGGGGAAAAAAACAGGACACAGTGGAGAGACAGAGGGATGAAAGAGAAAGGGGTCACAGCGAGAGATGAAAGAGACAGGGGTCAGAGAGATGAAAGGGGTCAGAGAGAGAAATGGAAGAGAAAGGGGTCAGAGATGAGAGGAGTCACACACAGTGATCAGAGAGATATTAGAGAGGGGGGAGAAAGAACGAGCGTACACAAAAATGAGAGACTTCTAATTCACACTGCATATCGTTATGAGTTTTATTGTGGAGCTCTGTGATACATTCATACATACTGCACATTACGGTGAGGTTTATTGCTGTGGTGCTCTGCGATACACTCATCTGTGAATAGATTAACCATTACTTCTCTATAGGACAATATCACTGCTGATGAAGATCGCTAAACTGTGGCGAACTGCACTGCATTTCGCTGTCAATTCACCAGTATTTGGCAATTTGACAGTTTACTGAATAGACGAACTCACTTGAAATTACACCATACGGTGAAATTCACCGTTCGGCGCAATTCGTTAGCAAGTTTGGGGCCTTTTTAATAACCCCTCCTGTTAACGCTCTTACGCCTATGTCACCCGTCCAACCACAAATCCAATCCTAGTTCACTCCAGCCACACACATCCATCGATTACTATAACACATATTCTAATCACACACATGCTACTCAGCCCCCATTCACATTACATTCAGTCACTTACATTCCTATGAATTAATTTTTTTTTCTATAGCAGATCTTTTTTTTTTTTTTTTAAGGGACCTTTTTATTATTTATGCAGATTTTAATGCATTTTTATTGGTTTAAATACCTACTACAAGAATAGCGGAGTACCATTTTTTTAAATTTATTTTTTTATTTGCAGTCCAGTGGTCTTCAGTGGCATTGGGCTGTTAGTCCAGTGTCATCCATAGTTGCTTGCAGTGGACGACCCAGGAAGCCTGCTGTTGTTCGTAGTCTGACGACCATGCGGTATCCATATTCTGTATTCTAAGTCATGCTCCATCACAATGCTATAGCTAAATTTAAAAAGAAAAAGTGAGTTGTAGTGATTGACTCTTATCTGGGCCACTCATGCTAATCCAGCAGGAGGCTTGTGACCCGGTGCACTGTATAACGTGCTATGCGTCATAGCAAACCATGTCAGAGTCACCTGTCAGGTTTTCCAGTTGCTCTGACGTTGGCATAGCGTGAAAACTAACCCCCCCCCCTTCGGTAATCCTTTTTTAGGATTAGGGTTGGCCATGGATTTGAGTAATCCTAGGTTATGGGTTAACTGTAAGCTAAACAAGAAAGCAGCGCAGGCCGATTGTTGCCTCAGTATCTAAAAATAGGCCCACCGAAATCCTCAGCATCAGGCCCATGATACCCTTAATCCGGCCCTGCCTCTGGCCACAATCTGTACAACATTTATGACAGGGATGTGCAGTCAGGGGTGGCAGGGGAGGCAGAGCCTTTCATACTCGCCTCTCCACGCTCCCTCGCTGCTTCTCTGTCCTCCGCTTTTTTTTCCCCTGCACTTTCAGTTTGCTGGCTGCTGTGTGTGTGTGACTCACTACACAGACAGCAGGGGCAGCACTGAGCCAGCCTAGCCTACGCAATTTGTGCAGCTGAATGCTACACTTATTGCGTAGCTCAAACTGACTTCCTGTTTCTACGCTTCTCAGTGCCTCCAGAGGCACTGAGAGCAATTGAAAACTTGAGCCAATGGGAAAGCTCCATTGGTCACAAGCACTTCTTTTTTTAAAAAAACACCCCCCATGGGAGGTAGAGCTCCCCATGGATTGATTGACGCTGGACAGTCATGTGACAGTCCTCATCAGTCGTGGGGGGGGCAGGCAGAGCTCAGCAATCAGCATGTGTGTAATAGCACCCTCTATTAGTCAGTATTGTAAGTGCATGCTCTTAGAAGTAAAAACCTATATGCAGAGGGGCAAAGGTTTAAAAGTAACATCAGGAAGCATTATTTTACTGAGAGGGTGGTGGATACATGGAACAGCCTTCCAGTTGAAGTGGTAGAGGTCAAAACAGTAATTGAATTTAAGCAAGCATGGGATAGGCATAAGGCTATCCTAAACAAAAGATAAATCCAGGTAAAGTATCCATGTAATTGGGCAGACTAGATGGGCCGAAAGGTTCTTATCTGCCGACATTTTCTATGTTTCTATGTTGATTTTAAAGAGTTGTAATAGCGCCCACTATTAGACAGTATTGTAAGTGCTTGCTCTTAGAACTGCAAAAGAAAATGCGAACTTTACTTTATAAATAGTGAAACTCTATTCTCCTATATAACGATAATCAAATGCATAAATTGCGACTGCGTAACCCTGTGTATATCTGGCTCTGATACTAGCCAGTGCCTCACCAGCCACTGACCTCACCGCAGTGGTGTATTTAGGTTTTGTGCTGCCCTAGGCCTGACTAAACTCGTGCACCCCCAATTTAAATTGGAGGCACCCCTTCCTGTCAAGGGCACACCTCTTCCTGGTTAATCCCCACCCTTCATCTTAAAGCTCCACCTTTTTCTCTTAGAGCTCCGCCTTTTCCTCTCTTTATATTAAAAGTGGATACCAAGTGCCTACTTGTATATTTTGTATACCATTTCAAATGTATCTATTGAGATAAAGAAAATTATGAAATGTTTAAATTCAAGCATTTTTACAAAGAACAACCACGCATGTCAAGTATACTGGAACACAGCCGCTCTAATTGGTTGAACAATAAAATCCACAGAAACTTGCACTGCATATGAGCGTATCACAGAGCTGCACAGCAATAAAACCCACAGAAATGTGCAGTGTGTATGAGCATATCACAGAACTGCACAGCAATAAAACTCACAGTAATGTGCAGTGTGTATCACAAAATCCACAGCAATAAAACTCCCAGCAATGCAATGTTTGGTGTGTGTCAGCGTATCAGAATCCACAGCAATAAAACGCCCAGCAATGCAATGTGCGGTGTGTATGAGTGCATCAGAATTCACAGCAATAAAACTCCCAGCAAACCGAGTGTATATGAGCACATGGCAATTATGATGTGGAGCCATCTTGTCAGCAGTGGGGTGCCACTGCCAGAGGGTGCACTGTAGCTTTGATTCCCTTCCCGGTGGGTGTTCAGTCCAGAATAGAGTCTGTGTTAACGAAAGGGCGTTTCACGTGGTTCAGCCAGTCATGTGGTACTGAGACTCAGAGAAATGGCAGTGAAATGCCCTGATGTTCGGTGGTTTCAATCAGCAGGTTTATTCAGGCGAACCCCATAGGTTTCAATGTTAAAAATATTCCCGTTTTTATGCAATATCTAATAAACCATTTATTATTTTAATCTGCAGTAAAAAGTCTTTATTTATTGATTATTTTTTTTAGTACCTTTTAGTCATTTTTCAGATTTTTTTGGGCAAAATTCCGCCCCCTTTTTTTTAATAGCGGTTTTTCTTTTTCTGTAACAGAACTTTTTATTATCAATCATAGGATCTTATATGTAAATTCCAGACATTTTCGTTCAGTAGTTCTTTTGAAAACAGCAGGCCACGGGTTTGCGGTGGCAGCATTCAGCGGCCGACTCCATGCACTTTGGGGACCCTACGGTGAATGGTGAATTCACTGCAGGGTGGGGAAATTTTATTCCCCGAAATGCAGGGAACTACAGAACACCAAAAAGTTGGCGTCATTTCGGTGCTCTGTGAGTAACCCATTTAGGCTAGGGTCAGACGAGCGTGATTTCTACGGACTGTACGTCCGTGCACACGGACGTACGTCAGTACGGAAGACGCAGTAGTGGCCACACAGTCCGTTTATTCACTGACGTATATATTTTGACGGATGTAGGAGGGAAAATAAATTAAAAAGCAAAACCATTGTGTCCGTGAAAAATGCTGGACGTATAAATGCAGTCCGTCTGACCACGTTCCATCACTCACACACAAAGCTATGCAGACGTTGCGGACGCAGAGCACTTTGTGCGGCCGTTCTAGCGGTTGTACGTTCTTGCCTGCCTTGCGTCCGTGGGCCGCGGCCGTTGTGCGTCCGCAGTTCAGTGCAGACGTACTTCGTGTAACGGGCTCCGATGGGCTTCCTGTCATGCTATCACGGACGTACTTTTAGGCGCAATCACGGACGTGAACACTACGCTCGTCTGACAGCAGCCTTAGTGGTGAGGTTTTTTCCTGCCCCCTGGAAAGTGAAAGCCTAGGCCTTGCCTACCCAGGACATACTTGAAAATTAGTGAAATCTCAATGTATCCATCCTGGTAAAATACTTAGAAAAAGTAGGGCCACCCAGTGCGGGCCGCCGCCCCCTGGAAAGTGTAGGCCTGGGCCTAGTCGGCCTAGGCCAAAATACACCACTGCCTCACCGCTCGTCACTGATTTATGAAGAAAAAGTTCCCAGTGACCTTCCACTGCCTCAGTGCGACTTGCGAAGGGTCGCTCCTCACTCCATGTAGTCCTATGGGCTCTAGGGTGCAAAACAAGCAGTGGCGCCACTGTTGGTATCTATGAGCGGCTCCCAAATATTACGAATTGTGCCTCTGATACAGTGGGTTGGTTGGAATGGAGCTGTTAATAGCAAGCTGCAAATGGATAATGGCTTGCTCACAGTTTATTCATCATATATATATATATACGTATATATACATACAGCCCATTTATTAGGGTGGGCACCCATAGATAACATATGTTTTTGTGGTAAGGAGCAATTATGTTTAGAAAACATCTGATTAAATGACAAAAAACTGAAAATTTGTATGAGGTATCCAAAAAGTATACATAGGGATCTGTCATGACCCACCTGGGCGCTGTCACGGTCTGGACCCCCTGATTCTCTGACGCCTCCTTTTGTTGCCTTTTTGCCGTGTCCTGCATTCATTATGCAGGTTCCAGGACTTCTATCTCATATGCTGATTCCAGGACTTTGTTTTTTCTTTTTCCCATGCTCGGTTCTGGACTTTGATTACTTGCATTCTAATCAGACTATCACCTGCATATAATCCTGCCTAAGCTTCCCTGTATATAAGGAGGTCACACCCTGTAATGTATTGTGTTTTGCCTATGTTTCTTTTTGAGCCATCCTGACCACCGTAGTTAGTCTTCCTGATCCCTCCCCCCCCCTCCATTTTGTGTTCAGTTATAGATTAAACATCTACAGGAGCACAGCTCTGTTTTGAAGCTCTGTGTCTGTCACATTACTTTACATGGTGTCAGAAGTCTGTCTGGAACAGATCTCACGCTTACTATGGCATTATCGCAGTTTGAACACCCCAAGATTGACTGGGAAGCTCCAGACTTGTACCAAGAGTTTGAAAGATTTCGCAGCCACGTCTCCTTTTGTTTGATGGACCGCTCTCAGAACAAACACTGAAGCAGCGCACAGGTTGGTTGGGAACGTGGATTGGCGAGCAGGGCAGAGAGATATATAAAACGCTACCCTGGGGAGAAGGGGAGAAGGATGATCCATCTAAAGTACTGGATAAATTTGCCAGCTATATAAGGCCAAGAAAGAATAAGAGAATTGCCAGACACCGCTTTAAGCAGAGAAAACAAGGAGTCACTGAGGGATTTGACCACTTTGTGAAGGATTTAAGACTCCTGCTAATGGATTGCGAGTATGCTGATCCAGATGATATGTTAATCGATACAATAATCGCTGGAATCAAAGAAAAGCGCGTCCAGGAGAGACTCTTAGACAAAGGGGAAGATCTAACACTACCAAAAGCAATTGAAATTGCCCAACAGTTTGAACTGTCACAGAAGCAAATTACAATAATCAGAGAAGAAGAATCTCAAGTGCAAGCAATAAAGGTGAATACACAATTCCAAACTGCAAATAAAAAAGCCTATCTACAATATCAGCCAAAATCTGTGCAGAAAGACATGAATACTTACCGGACATACAACTGTTTAAATTGTGGAAAAGATCCCCAAGATCCCCAGCATAAGTGGACCCAGGGCAGATGTCCAGCGAAAAGTTCTGTCTGCTCGTACTGCCACAAACCAAACCACTGGGTGGCAGTGTGTCGCAAAAGGTCAGTAAACACAGTTAGTGTGCAGCAGCAATCAGAAACTGAGGATGAGGAGGTACTGGGCATAAATCTCACACAAACGGATGAGCACTATGATGACAAATGGACTGCGGACATTGAAATTCTGTCTCGGCAAGTGCCATTCAGAATTGATACTGGTGCAAAGTGCAACACATTGACTTTAAGTAATTATCAGACACTCCTGCATGTAGGTGAGCTTAAACGCTCTAATTGAGTGCTAAAGTCCTACTCTAACCACAGGCTGAAGCCCATAGCTGCGGTGGACCTTCTAATCAAATTCAAGAATACAGAGATACCAGCAGAATTTGAGATTGTGGACATTTTGCAAGAAAATGTGCTTAGCGGCGCAACAGCAGAAGCCTTAGGTTTAGTGATGCGGCTCCATGCGCTGCAGCCTACTATGAAAAGCAACACACGACACTCTATCCAAGTGGCAACAGCAGGACCTCTGCCAGTTGGGCTAGATGATTACCCAGAACTGACTCGCACTACTGGAACCTTGCCGGGCAAGTACACAATCAAAATTGATCCTGAAGCACAAGGTGTGGTTCATCCTGTCCGCCGTCAACCAGCTGCACTGAGAAATAAGATACTAGAGAAACTACAGGAGATGGTTAAAGATAGCTACATCACCAAAGTTAACCAACCAACCGAGTGGGTGAGTTCTATGGTGGCAGCTGTGCATAATGGCAAAATAAGAATCTGTATTGACCCGAGCGACTTAAATAAAGTCATTAAGAGGGAACATTACCCAATGCGCACCATCGAGGAGGTAGTCTCTACAATACCTGGTGCTAAAGTTTTCTCTGTTTTGGATGCAAAATCTGGGTTCCTACAAATAGAATTGGATGAAGCGTCATCATTCCTGACAACCTTCAACACGCCCATTGGCAGATTTAGGTGGCTTAGGCTTCCTTTTGGTCTAAAATGTGCACCTGAAATATTCCAGCGTATTATGGACGAAATGCTTGAGGGTATTAGCGGCGCAATCAGTGTGATGGATGACATTCTCATTGCGGCCCCTTCAGTACCGGAACATGATGAGATTCTCCGTAAGGTAATTCAGAGAGCCACAAGTTACAACCTGAGTCTCAACTTTGATAAATGCCACGTCAAGCAATCTTCTGTGCCCTATGTAGGACACCTGATAACAGCAGATGGCCTGAAGGCAGACCCTGCAAAAATAGAGGCTGTGAAATCCATGCCAACACCAAGAGACAAGGATGGTGTCCGTCGCTTCTTAGGGTTTGTCACCTACCTCTCGAAATTCCTGCCCAATCTCAGAGAAGTTGATGCACCTCTGAGACAACTTCTTAAAACTGATGTGGAATTTGCCTGGCAGCCAGCTCAACAACAAGCCTTTGACACACTCAAAGACATGTGCACTGAGTCTCCTGTGCTACAATTTTTTGATCCATCCAAGTCTGTCGAAATTTTCTGTGATGCCAGCAGCAACGGCCTCGGTGCAGTATTGTTGCCTTTTCGTCCAGGTCACTAACAGACACTGAAACTCGTTATGCGCAAATCGAGAAGGAGATGCTGTCAATTGTTCATGCATGTGTCAAGTTTCATAATTACATATTTGGAAACCACGTAACCGTCTACAATGACCATAAGCCTCTGGAGGATATTTTTAGGAAGCCATTGCTCTCTACCCCCATGCGCATTCAGAGGATGCGCCTTCGCTTGCAGTGGTATGATCTCACCGTTAAGTACAGACGGGGCAAAGATATGGAACTGCCGGATACGCTGTCGAGAGCCCAGTTACCTGTGAACAAGCCTGAGATGGAAGGCTTAGAGTGCGTCTCCATGCTTCATTTTGTTTCAGTCAGTGAGCAGAAATACTCAGAGCTGCAGAACTGCACAAGAGAAGAGCTCAGCTGTCTTCAAAGGATAATCCGGCAAGGCTGGCCAGACCACAGGCATGATCTCCCTAATGAACTACAACCATACTGGGACTCGCGAAGCCAGCTTGTTGTCTCCGATGGCGTTGTGTACAAAGGCCTGCATATAGTGGTTCCCCCTTCTATGCAAGCTCACATGTTGAAGCTCATACATCAGTCCCACTTGGGAATAGTGAAGAGCAAGCAGAGAGCCCGTGAGGTCCTATACTGGCCAGGTATGAGCTCTGTAATTGAACAAATGGTAAAGAACTGTGGCAAGTGTGCAGACTTCCAGAATAAACTGCCAAGACAACCCCTACGTCCAACAGAAACCCCCAGTTTTCCCTTTGAAGAAGTAGCCTCGGACCTGTTTGAGTTCGAAGGGACCCATTACATTCTGCTGGTGGATTACTACTCGAAGTTCATCGAAGTGGACACGCTGAAGAATCTACATTGTCGCAGTATCATAGAAAAGCTGAAGGCTCAGTTTAGCAGGCATGGGATCCCTGTCATCCTTCGAACAGACAATGGCCCTCAATATGCAGCAGAGGAATTTAAGGTGTTCTGCCAAAGTTATGGAATTACTCACAGAACTTCATCACCCCACACACCACATTCCAATGGTGAAGCCGAGCGTGCAGTCCAGACTGTTAAAAAACTTTGGGCCAAAGCGTCAGACAAACACCTTGCACTGCTTGATTACAGGACAACTCTACTGGATTCTGTAGGCTTTTCGCCTGCTCAACTGCTGATGGGCAGGCGGCCCCGAAATAGCCTGCCTACTGCTCGTATGCTGCTCGCACCTGCATCTTATAATCCCATCAAAGTCAAACAGCGCCTAGACAGAAGCAAATGCATTCAGAAATTCTACTATGACCATAAAAGAGCAAGTGGCCCCCGTGCTGAATTGAAGCCTGGAGATGAAGTTCGGATGCAGCCGCACCCAGGCAGTAACAGGTGGTCGCCTGGAGTAGTAGTGAGGTCTCACGATGCCCCTCGATCCTATATTGTAGAAAGTGGAAATAAGGAATACCGTCGCAACGTCCAGCACCTTCATAAGAGCACACCAGATGCCAATGACTCCCGTCACAGACTTATCAATGATCATTGGGCTGAGTTGATGGAGCCAGTGAGTGACGAGGAGCCCGAGCCTGTGGAACATACTAACTCCCAGCAAGAATCTGCTCCAGTACCACAGACTGCTAAGGGAATGACGTCAACCGGGCAGTACATCACCAGGCTAGGCAGAGTTGTGAAACCTCCGGACCGGCTTTCCTTGTAGCCAGAGACATGCGTAGCAAACGCGAATGGCGACAGCAGTGTGCCAATAACTGTTCCAGTTCCACTTGCTTATGTACAATGGTGCACTGTTCCGAATGATATGTTATCGTTTGATTCTCGTTTAAAATGTGCTAACCTTTCCTTTGTTCTTTTGAGGGATGCAAGTTTTCTGTTTATGTAAATTGAGAAGTTTAAAGAAATATCACCGATTTAATATTTGCGATATCTATACCTGCATCCCAAGTGACTATGCTAGTTAAGGGTTTGTTTTATACTTACGAAGGGAGATGTAATGTATTGTGTTTTGCCTATGTTTCTTTTTGAGCCATCCTGACCACCGTAGTTAGTCTTCCTGATCCCCCCCCCTCCATTTTGTGTTCAGTTATAGATTAAACATCTACAGGAGCACAGCTCTGTTTTGAAGCTCTGTGTCTGTCACATTACTTTACACACCCCAGGTGCTGGACTTCCTCATTGAAGTCTGGACTTTGTACCTTGCTGACCTGCTTTTGGAAACTCCTTGTGCTGTATACCCTCTGGAATTGATACCGGTCATACCCTCTGCACCACCCATCTGGAACCCTCCTGTGAACTTTCCTACCTCTGATATACCGGTAACCCTCATTATTTTTGCTAATACCACCTTTTTGGATTCAACGTGTATGACCCCTGGCTATGGACTTTTGATAATCCTGCTTTCTGTATTCCTCGACTTCTTCTGCTTGCCACCCCGACCACGAGATTGCCTTATCCTTTATCTGGAGACCTTGCCCGGGACTTTATCAATTATCAGTTCAGTATATTCTGTTTCCTGTTTTGTATTTTTCCTCCATTTTCTGCTCAGCGAAGCAATTCATTTATTTCTGCTGTTTTTGTTTTTTTAATAATAAATATTTTTTGTTTTGACCCCTCAACCTGCATAATTCATTGCCGCTCACTGCAAACTGGGCACACACATCCAATCCAAGCAAAGTCCGCATGACAGGATCTGAATGTGGGAAAGAGTCAGGGCCAGGTTATTGAGCTTTATGGCATGTGTGCGTGTGCATATACAGTATATTATGGATAGAGCCAGTGGTGTAACTAGAAACCTCAGGGCCCAGGTGTGGGAATCCATGAAGGGCCCCCCTGCTCTAGGCACATTACATATGTTGTTGCCATGTGTATGAACGTATTGAACTCCACAGCAATAAAACTCACAGGGCCCTATTACAATTTTCGTGCAAAAACGCTTGCGCAGTGTGTGTTTTTTTTGCGCGAAGCGTTAAACGTTAACGCGTGTAAATCAACGCTGGTATTACAATCCTTGTGCATTTTTTCATCCGTCAAAAAGGAACGCACGTAAAACGGACGCGCAAAAACGCTTGCGCATTAACGTTGCGCACAGAAATCGGTGTGCGGACTGTTTTTTCACGTGATTCAGCCAATCAGAATTAAGAACCATAATTGTCTCCCGTTAAGTTTTTGCGCCTGCCAAAATCAATCTGAGTATATATGCTGCAGCAATAATAAAAACACGCACAACTTCTCAAATTTATTGTTTTGGTATGTGTAGAATATGAAACTATACTGTGCTGTAATTTTTTTTGGCCTGGTGTATTTGGTTTCGGCCAGGACGTTCAGATTTGCCATTAACACCAGCTTTTAGGAGTTGTTAAAATTATGCGCGCAAACGCTGTGCGTTAATAACTGCGCATAGATTGTGCACTGGTACGCGGATGGTATTACAATGTTAAGCATAGGACGCGTACAGTACACTCGCAAGGGGTTCGCGCAGGTTCACCTGCGTTAGACGACTGCGCGCGTTTGTTGCGCTGACACTGTAATACGACGTTCAGCGCAAAGGGTTTTGCCCCTCGCGTTAATGCATTTTTGCGCAAACGTTTGCGTGAAGATTGTAATAGGGCCCACAATATTTTATACTTATTTGTATTTCAGTACAATTAAGATAAATATAAAATTATATTAAAAAATCTTTACTTGATACCTTACCTAATTTTTTTTTGGGAGGGGGGGGCTCCATTCCTTTTCGTCCTTTGGAAAAGCCTAGTCGAGGCACCCGGCCGGGCTCTACCATAAGTGATGGGTAAAGTTGCAAAAAGATGAAATTTTAGGCCGTTACCTGGGTAATTGGCAGAAAAATACCCCCCCCCCTTTGGGTAAACCTTTTAGGATTTGTTTAATCCTAGGTTATGGGTCAGCTGTAAAATACTCGCAACCCTTGGAAAAGATATATTAAGCAGCGGGATTTGGGTAGATTGTGATTTTTCAGGTAAACCCAGTGCTTTGCTCAAAGCTGCTGGGTTATGTCAGTGTTACCCAGGTAATCCTAGGTTTATCACCATTCCGGACTGACATTGGTTTTGCTAGGTCTTGGCCACCAAACACACACTCATGGCCTGTGGAGCCATTGTACCTGGCCCACATTGCAGAGAGGCAGGTAGGCCAGAAGGATTGTGAACAATAGTGGAGACAGGTTTTTATGAGACCCCCCCCCCCCCCCGGGCTCAAGGAGCTGCAAGAATGCTCTTTGTATTTGAAAACCGGGGGGGCTCAACATCTCTTCTGCTCAGAGATTGGAGCTTCCCGGTCGCCAAGGCTTACTTTGCAAGTAGGGTGAGATACAAATTGAAAGGTCTGCAAAATAAAAGGATGGGGGCTGTATAGTCTCACAAGGAAACTATATATTTCCATCTGTGTGAACAAAAGTCATCGGGAACTACAGTGCACCGTTCAAAAATATCTAGGTCTACTGACAATTGACTACAATAACAATGTGCCTGGTAACCCTCCCAAGGTGCCTCCAGAGGCCTTCTTTGTCCTGTCTGTTAGCTTTCTAAATCTTGGCAAGGAACAGAGCACATGGATCCCTTATATCCTCAAGTAGGAAACCCAGACATCCCTAACATGGAATAGGAGTTTAAAAAGGCCAGTTCAGTGTACCAGTCAGAATGACCAGGCCTCCAGAACATACTATAAAGAGACACTAGACACCATTTTAATTTAGATGGTCAGGTTGAGCTCCCTCCCCTACCATGGGGGAGACCTTTCTTCTGCCTGGAAGGCTTTCAATCTGCCTCACTGTGCAATGCCGCTCAATGCAGAAGCAATGCTCAAGGAGGTTCCTAGCCCACTGAGAGCCCTGCTTCAATGGAAGAATCGGGGCTGTCACGGCACATAAGATTACCCACCAAGACTTTACTAAACTAACAGTGAAATGTTTGACATGGTGTAACAATCAATATCCTACAATACTACCCTAATCCTAACCCTCCATTTACATATGTGTTCTTATATTGTAGAATCCAAATATGGCTGAAAAACCCAAGGTTTATTACTTTGCTGGCAGAGGTAAAATGGAAACCGTACGCTGGATCTTGGCCGCAGCTGGTGTTGAGGTTTGTTAACAGTTAATTTATGGACCTATAGCAGTGATGGTGAATCTTGCCACCCCAGATGTTTTGGAACTACATGCCCCATGATGCTTAGTCAGGGATGAGGTTGTCTGAGCATCATGGAACATCTGGGGTGCCAAGGTTTGCCATCACTGATCTATACATTTCATTACTTTTAAAATGGCGTCGGTATATTTGGAGTATCGTGCCAGCTCACAAAGGCATCAGTCTTGAAGCTGAACACATTCCTTTCTGTGCTCTAAAAGAGATTGAATCCCTGGACAAACCCTTGAGGGTTACTTATTCTTCGAGGCATATTTATATACATTTTTCTCTTTTCATCTACTTGTTTGAGGCCTTGGTGATACATAACATTTCTTACATTATTTTGCAGTTTGAAGAAGAGTTTATAGAAACCAGGGAACAGTATGAAAAATTACTTAAAGGTAAGAAAGGGGCGGGATTGTGATTTTATGCCGGTTTTAGACTTGACCTCCCTGACGGTATTCCTGAGTGTGGCTCGGGGTTAACTTTTTGTACCGAAAGCGGTATCCCCGAGCCACACTCGGGCTGGATACTTACATATCCTGCGCTCCCTCACTGATCCCCGCAGTCTCCTCCAGCCGCTTGCAACGTCACACTGCCTGGTTCTCTTCTCGCGAGGAGTGAACCAGGAAGTGTGACATCGCGATCGTCTGCAGTGTGACTGCTGGGACAGCGAGGGAGTGCAGGACATGTAAGTATCGGTCCGAGTGTGGCTCGGGGATACCGCTTTCAGTATTGAAAGTTAACCCCCGAGCCACACTTATACCGCTAGGGGGCCAGAATAAATTGGACAGATTCTGACATATAAAACATGTCAGAATCGGACCGCCAGGGAGGTTAAACTACACCGCATGATAATGTAAAGCTTTTAATACGACAATTTATTTAGATTTTTTTTTTTAAATTATAAGGACAGGTTCTCAACACCCATCTGATAGTTAGACGCGGAAAACCACTCGGACAGTGTACTGACATGGGCACAGTCGACACTGTCAAACACACAGACACATTGGCGAAGACACAGACACAATAACACTTATGGACACACAAAACTGACGCACAGATACTAACAGGGTTATCCAAAGAGATTCGAAAAGTCACCGCACGTTCGGTGACTTTTCGTTCTCTTCAATTCGGTTCCTTTTGCCGATCCCATTTCGGTGACCCTGCGGTGTATTCAGCAAACAGCACAGGGTCCCCGAATTGCAGGGAAAAGCTGCCGCAAACCTGACGAAAACTAACCGAATGCACGCTAAAAACATCTGGATTAACCTTCGAAAAACCCGAACAGGAGCCGACAGAGCCGAAGCAGCTGTGACGTAGAGGAGGCAGTGAATAAATTAGCAAAACCATTTGTATGAATCTGAAAGTAAAGAGCTGTTTGCAAAGAAACTACTGAGCGAAAATATCTGAAATTTTCACAGGAGGTCCAGGGAATGATAATAAAAAGGGCTGTTACAAAAAAAATAAGTAAACTGAAAAAAAATCAAAACAAATCGGACTCTTAAAGAAAAAAAAAAAAACAGAAAAATGCTTAGACTTTTTGCTGCAGAATTTTATAATGAACGGTTTATTAGATATTGAATTAAAACTGGAATATTTTTAACATTGAAGCCTATGGGATTCTCCTGAATTAACTTGCCGAATGAAACCACCGAATGGCAGGGCATTAGGGGAACCTTTCACTGCTGGTTTGTGTTCTCTGAATAGCCGAAGCAGTGCTTCTCTATGGGGATTTTACTGCCCTCGAACAGGCACCGTATGTGCGGGCAATTCGCCAGGATTTGGTGTATTGCCTGCTCTCTGGATAGTCGAATGGCCAGGAAAGGTAACCGAACGCTGATTTTCAGCGTTCGGTTACCTTTCACAAGCAATTCGGATCTCTTTGAATAACCCTGTAAGAGACACACAGAGAAATTAGTGAGGACACAGAGAAACACATACAGGGTTTTTCAAAGAGATCCGAATTGTGGCCGACAGGTAATTGAACAGTGAAATTCAACGTACGGAAAGTCGGTTACCTTTCCTGGCCATTCAGCTATCCAGAGAGCAGGCAGTTCGCCAAATGTTGGCAAATTGCCTGCACACACGGTGCCTGTTCAGTGCCTGTTCGAGGGCAGTAAAATCCCCATAGAGATGCAATGCTTCATCTATTCAGGGAACAAAAACCAGCAGTGAAAAGCTGCTGAATTGCCCTGCTGTTCAGTGGTTTCATTCGGCAGATTTATTCAGGAGAATCCCATAGGCTTCAATGTTAAAAATATTCCCGGTTTAATGCAATATCTAATAAACCGTTTATTATAAAATTCTGCAGTAAAAAGTCTTATAGATTTTTTTTTTAGGATCTTTTAGGCATTTTTCGGGATTTTTTTGCAAAACCTTTTTGCCGTTTTTTTAATCTTTCTTTTTTCTGTAATAGCCCTTTTTATTATCATTCATTGGATCTTAAATGTAAATTTCAGACATTTTCGTTCTGCAGTTTCTTTGCAAACAGCGTTTCACTTTTCAAACATTCAAGCGTAGTTTTTTTTTTTTCTTACTCCATTCGTCTGAGGTATCGGGTTTTTCCGGCGGCTGCTCTGCGCTGTGATCGGCGGCTGCTCGGGTTTCTATGGCGTGTTCGAGGTTAATCCAGATGTTTTTGTGGGTTTCGGTGTACGTTCGCTGGGTTTTGCGGTGAGTGTTTGGGTTTGCGGTGGCTTTTCCCTGCACTGCGACAGGCTTGTGGTGCTTGCTGAATACACCGCAGGGTCGCCAAAATGGGATCGCCAAATCGCACCGAATTGAAGAGAACGAAAAGTCACAACGTGTGGTGACTTTTCGATTCTCTGTGAATAACCCTGATAGAGACACTTACAAAGACACATAGAGGAAGACAAACACTAAAAGACATACAGACCTTGACAAAAACATTCAGTGTTATTCAAAGAGATCCGAAAAGTCACCGCACATTCGGTGACTTTTCGTTCCCTGCACTTCGGGGGATTCGGCGATTCCTAGTTCACCAACCCTGCGGTGTATTCGGCAAGCACCGCAGAGAACGCTCGCAGAGAACGCTGTTTACAAAAAAACTACTGAACGAAAATGTCAGGAATTTACATATAAGATCCAATGAAGGATAATAAAAAGGGCTGTTACAGAAAAATGAGAAACGTTTTTAAAAAAAATGCAAAAAGATAAAGAGACTTTTTACTTCAGAATATAATAAACGGTTTATTAGATATTGGATTAATACGGGAATATTTTTAACATTGAAGCCTATGGGATTCTCCTGAATAAACCTGCCGAATGAAACCACCGAACAGCAGGGCAGTACGGCAACTTTTCACTGCTGTTCGGTGTTAGATGGCTTTAAACAAACAGCTCCTCTGACTTTCATATTGTTAAATAGAATGAAGAAACATGACGTATGCTTTTTTTTAAATCTTTCTCTTTCACTCTCCTTCCAGAGGGAGCTTTGCTTTTTCAGCAGCTGCCAATGGTGTATATTGATGGTATGAAGATGGTACAGCGTAAAGCCATTATGAGATATGTTGCATCTAAACATAATATGTATGGAAAGAACCTGAAGGAGAGAGCATTGTACGTCTTATTTATACACGGTCATTGTAGCGGAGTCGAAATGTAAACGTATTTCCGTGGTTCAATATAACCAGTTAGGCCCTAAAATGGTCTAACGCTTTTAACAAAATTGTGTGTTATTGTATTCATTATTGAAATTACTTGTCTTGTATTGGCTAAAAAACAACCTCCATTAGTTTTAGTCTGGGATGTGTGACTGACAAGGAAACTGCCAATAATTATCAGGGTTATTCAGAGAGAGGTGCAAAGCAGGAGAATGACTGGAGAATGGAAAATTCTAGGTCAAAATAGCCGATTTGGAAAGTGAGATGAATGGGATAATTTTTCTGGTTTGGCTATTTTGACCTAGAATTTTCCATTCTCTAGTCATTCTCCTGCTTTTCACCGCTCTCTGAATAACCCTGTATGTTTTTTATTTAGTATTGGCAGGATGCCACCTTGTGGCAGCGATAGAAATGTCACATCAAAAATGTGGTTTTAGTAATGTAGTGTGCATTGAGAAACTTTTTTTTAAGCCACAAAAGCCCCACACTCTAAATATTTTGGTGCAATCAAGCATTATACTCGTGTCACTTTTTTTTTTTTCTTTACGAGAGTGCAATGCAAAAGAAATGCTAGTGTGTGTTTTACGGTTGGGGTTAAGGTTACTTTTAGGCTGGGGTCAGACGAGCGTCATTGGAGAGTGGAAGGAACGTCTGAGAGTGGACATTCCTTCCACTCGGCACCCGTCTGGCCACCTCGCTCAGCAATGAAAGGCTTGATCCTCCTATGGAGAATCGCGCTTTGCAGCTCAGTCAACGCCAGGGACGTGCAGTCAGGGGAGGCAGGGCCTCCCCTGCCATTCCAGTAAATTAATTTGCTCATTGTGCTGTAATGACATGTGTATATTTAAACTGTAAATAAAATGTTATTTTTTAAAAAAAGTTCTCATACTCACCTGCTCCACGCTCCCTCGCTGTGCTTCTGTCCTCTGCTTCCCCCCCCCCCGTACTTTCAGTTTGCCGGCTGCTGTGTGTGTGATTCACTACAGACAGCAGGGGCAGCACTGAGCCAGCCTAGCCTACGCAATTTGCGCAGCTGAATGCTATACTAATTGCGTAGCTCAAGCTGGCTTGGCTTCCTGGTTTTACACTCTTCAGTGCCTCGAGGCACTGAGAGCAATTGAAAGCTTGAGCCAATGGGAAACAGACCTGATAGCTTTTTAAATTGGAGGACTTTCCGCCACCCAATAGCTGTCACTCTTAATATTTAACACTTCCATTTCCCCTCTTTTCCCTTAGTGTATCTGTTTAAGTGATTATGGTGGCTAGAAAGTCCCTTCAACAAACACAATCAAAACTATAGTTGTTTGTTTTTCTATAACACATATATATGAGAGATATTATACTATTAAGAAATTGATTTCCACTGCATGTTTTTGGATTTATTTTAGGATCGACATGTATGTAGAAGGCACCAGTGATCTTTTGGACATCATTCTCATTCATCCATTCCTAACGCCAGATGATAAAAGGAAGCACATAGAGATCATTGAACAGAAGGCAACAAACAGATATTTCCCAGTCTACGAAAAGGTAACTTCTTTACAATGGCAAATATGTTTGTGTCTGGTTGTTGGTAGGTTACAAGGGAGGGAGAGTCTAACCAAAAGAGTATAGCGATAGACCAGAAGTAGTTCCCTACATTAAAGTCACTAGATTACTATCACTGATCCCTAGGTTAAAACAAAAATCTGAATATTGTAATTGTTTTTGAAAAGAAAAGAAAAAACAAGTGATTTGAGGGATAAACCCTCAATTCACTGAGAAAAGGTGAATGTTTTTGAAAAGGATCTGTGCAATGAATAAAGTAACTTCTACATCTCTCTTCTAGGTGTTAAGAGATCATGGACAGCCCTTTCTAGTTGGCAATCAGTTTAGCTGGGCAGATGTGCAACTGATGGAGGCTATCTTGATGGTGGAAGAAAAATGTCCTGCCATCCTCTTTGCATTCCCCCAGATCAAGGTCTGTCTTTAAAAAAGATGTGTGTATTAATGAGTTAAATTCTAAAATTTTTTTTTTACAATTACGTATATACACTGCTCAACCACGGAATTAAAAACACCTGCCTAATATGAGGAAGGTACCCTTCCCGCTGCCAAAACAGCTCTGAGTCAAGGTATGGACTCCACAAGACCTCTAAACATGTCTTGTGATTTCTGGCACCAAGACATTAACAGCAAAAACTTTAAATCTTGAAAGTTGAAAGGTGGGACTTCCATGGGTCAGTATTTGTTGTTCCAAAAACATCCCACAGGTGCTTAATTAGATCAAGATCTGGAGAATTTGGAGGTCATTGCAAAACCTTTGCCGTGTTCCTCAAACCATTCCTGAACAATTTTACAGTGTGGCAGGGTGCCTTATCCTCCTGAAAAAGGACACTATCATCAGGGAATACATTGTCATGTAGGGGTGTATGTGGATAGCAACAATCTCTAAGCAGGTGGTACATGTCAAGTATGTTCTGACACCTTTCTATCATGGCCAGCATTAGGTTTTTCAGCAATTTGAGCTAAACTATGTGATATGACCAGACAGGCTAGCCTTTGCTCCCCACATGCATCAATGAGCGTTGAATGTCCATGACCATAATGTGGGCTCACTTGTATTCCTTGTTTGCACCACTTTTGGTAGGTACTGACCACTGTATAGTGGGAACACCACACATGATTCGACATTCTGAAAATGCACTGACCTATAGTCAGTCATCTAGCTATCACTATTTGACCCTTATCAAAGCTTGTGGTGGGAGGGTGTGTGTTGGGATGTGCAAGCTGTGACAGTGGCCTCCACACTTGGTGAGAGGGTGACACTAGATTTTGGAGGTGACGGTACAGTTACAGGCATTTATGCAGTACCAGCATATTCCGTAGCGCTTTACAATTGGGGGGGGGGCACAACAGGATACCTACATGATAAATAAGGAAAAGACAAGAATATAGTGGATTGCATGGGAAGGACGAGAATCTTGGGCTTAAGAGTAATTAGAGAGAAGTGGAAACAGCTGGAAAGGAGACCTGAAATTATGGACTAGGCCTGGGTAAGACAGAGTGGAGAAATGTGGATCTGTCTGTGTATGCTTGGAGAGAATGGAGATTTTGTGAGAGTGCCCTTAAGAATTTATGATGGAGGGGGGGGGGTAGAAGGGAATATACTAAGGAAATGAGAGGGAGATTTAATAATTGCACAAATAAAATACAATTGCAAGTGTCTTCTGCATTAGCTCATTAAGGCATTACAAAATTAGTTCCCAGAATTTTTGTATAGCGTAACACATTCACGTGACAAAGTAACTAGATACATACACATCTTATCATTCCAAAAATTCTTATCTTGGCATTTCAAACTTGGAATGTCTCATTGTTACTATTTTATTAGAATTATTATTTTACAGTCCTGATAATCCTATTAGAATGCATTTACATCTTCTAGAGTCCTTCTTGGCTCTAATCTCTTGCGGATATTTTATTCTTATATTCACAGGTGTTCGTTTCACCACAGTTTAGACCAAAGTACAGTGAAGACCACCTCTTTAACCCCTTACTGCTTCGAAGCGTGCTATGCTGTCCTGACGGCAGGCAGGCTTAAACACTGCGTGGCTGCATAACATGCCCCTTGGGCTTCTGGCCCTAATCCAGCCCACTAGGAAGGGAAGCGGGCCAGAAAACCACAAGGCATGCTATGTCACCCTGTGGCGTTGATGTTCGCTTTCCAATGGATGGGCCGTCAGTGATAAGAGGTTAAAGTTGTTGAAGTATATTCGTTGGTGTGGTGAACAACAGTGGAACACTGTTTCTGAATTTTGCTTCTCTGGATAGTTGTTAACTGTAGGTAATGGTGATTTTTGCACGTTTATTGTATCACCCCTTTAGTGCGGCATCAGTAAATGTTGCTTTAACCTTATCATAACATTTACTCCTGCTCTTATTGGTCATTTGTTTGGACTTATGTGCAAACATTATCAATGAATGCTTTAATGATTAATCGCACTAATGGTCACTAATTTGGGAATGGGTCATTGTAATTGACACAGCGGTGATGATTTTGCACGATTCCCTTACCTTACATATATTAAAAATGTGTTTTTGTAATCTTCAAGGCTTTTAAAGAAAGAATAAGTAAAATCCCTACAATCAAGGCATTCCTCCAGCCTGGGAGCAAGCAGAAACCCCTACCTGATGACAAATTCGTGAAGACAGTGCAGACAGTCCTTCAGATGTACTACACTATGTCCTTGAACTAGAACAAAACTACAACCTAATCACCTCATGCAAGATGAATGACGCAAAGCAGATGGCGCAATTGCACACGGCTAGGTTTCTTTTTTGCTTTCAATAGTTTGTAGAACGGGCTAAATGTTGGGCGAATTAAAGCATATTCTACAATCACTGTGGTGTCATTTGCTATGGTCTCCATTCACTCATTGTGTCAAGCATCTACCTCTCAAAACTGGGAATGTAAACCCGAAAAGGTAATCAGTGCAACTTTATACAAGGTGTGATCCTTTTGTATGGACAACATGAGCACTCTAGCAGTAAAAATATAAGCAATCAAAAGCTGAACCGAAAAAAGGCACTATCTGCCCCTCGCTAAAACTAGGACACAAAGGGAAAAAATTTGCTTCCCCTTTGTGTCCAGATTTTCCCAGCAGATCGCAGGGCAGGCATTGAGTCCAGCAGCCTGCCTCTTAGCATCCGCGAGCTTAGCAATTGCTGAGTACAGCGCCGTCCCCAGCATCCCCTCCCATAAGACTCCATGGAGGATTGTGCTGCCGGGTCACATGACCGGCAGGATTTTGCCTCATGCAAGATCCTACTGATCAGCGGAGTGATCGCAGACGGAGATGGGGGCTTTCTTCCCCCAGTCTGCCTCGGCGGCCAGAAGCAGAGGATCGGGCTGCCATTCTCGCCGCAGGATGAGAGATGAGTATCTGATTTTTGGGGGGTTTTGAGCTGCAGGTATTGGATTCTGCAGCAGCGCAATACGTTACCTACACCTCTGAGCTGGTAACTTTTTCAGTTTCGCCAGCTCTTAGGATCACTTGGTCCTGACGCTAGTTACTCTGTGCTGGCACTTTTTGCTCCCCATGTTTAGTGTAGGGAGCACAAAGTACAGTAAAGTAGTGCTACAAATCGCAAATTAACAAGCGCTGATGGTTTTTTTAACCTGTTAGCGCTGCGCCCACATTGCCTTTGAATCGCTATGACCTCCTTTAAACTAACGCTGACGCTAGTGTTTGCTCAAAGGAGGTGATAGAGCCCAAAGTGAATAAAGACAGGTGTGAGGGATGCATTATTATAGTTTACCTTTGGTTAAAAAAAAAAAAAACCTTTGACAGAACTGTCTCGAAAATGCCACCACCTTCGATAGTCATGTCACCAAAGGCCCATTTCAGTATTGTGCACATATACCAAGTACAGCACCTAAGATCTGTATTCATCATACAATGCGGTGGAATATCTGACTCAACCTGCCACTCCATGATACTGTATGCAGTCAAAGGAGATCTGAAGATCCCTGGAGGAACCAGCTCCTTATTATAACCAGAAAAAAAGACAATGGAACCATACAGTTGAATGGGCAGTTTATTGGAAAATGATATGTTTGGGCTGCGTGTCCATTCTTTGCCAAGCTATGTGCAGCTGAGTGCTTTCATCTTTGTTGTGGTTATCCAAGTTAGGCGCTTTCTTATCGTGAGTATTGACTAAGGGAAAGACATGGATTCCTGTACAAGACAGGCATAATGCTTATGCTAAACCCGGATAATTCTGGAGATAAATTGGTCAAGAATTTATCTGATTCCACTATTACCCAGTCTGTTGTGGAGGATCCCCAGATTCCAGCTGCCCAGCCAGGCATATAGATGCCACCACTCCATCATAATGATGCTTTGTCTGCTTTTGTCTCTTCAAAACACAAGTCTGGACTGCGTCATTCCAATATTAAAGACGTGGAACTTTATTTATGAGAACCACGTCCCCCGCCATAATGGCATCAACGTAACAACGCCAACTTTAAGTCATTCCATGCACATGCTTTTCAGATGCAGAACGACGACGCAGTCCACAGGGAGCTCTTAGATACTAAAATAAACTTCCATTCTTTACTGGTACCTTAACAGCAACAGATAACATAAGGAGCACAATATAAAAGATGTGAATGCCCGCTTATTACACACCGTAAGTAACACAATGATATATGCATATATATTTTTCAGCAGTAGGGTGTCATACACTCGGGTACAGGTAACCCAATCTCCACTACCGTCTCAGATCTTCATGGTCGCAGAACTTCAGCCAATCAGAAAACTCAGGAAAAATTAAACAAAAAATGTCAAGCGTAACACTTTTATCAACAAATAAACAGAGAAGTTAACCTTTTACCGCTGCGTGGTGTACTATGCCGTCCCCGCAGCAGGTGGGCCTTGAAGCCGCGGGACGGCGCAGCACGCCCACTGGCTTCAATGGGCCTCTGTGCTCCCACCCACCACCAGCTGGCCCACAGCGTGTGCCAATGGCTGCAGCGGGACAGCCTGAACTCAGGCCTTTCCCCTGCAGCTAATGACGAGCTATGAGCATCAGCTGCGTAGGTGGGCCAGAGGAGAGGCCCGTCGCAGCAGCTGGCCAGCCGCCGGGCACACTATAAGGCCCCGTTCACACCTAGATGTTTTAAAGCGCGATCGTGCGCAGTTTAAAACGCATGAACGGGGAAATCCCATTGTTTTCAATGGGACCCGTTCACACCTGGGCGTTTTAAAGCGTGCAGGAGCGCACTTTAAAACGTCCTGCGCCCAAAGAAGTCCAGTAGCTTCTTTTCGGGCATACAGCAGCGCGTTCGCGGCCATAGACATAGCCGCGAACGCGCTGCAATGCACGTTCGCGCGTTTTTTGTATGAGCGAACGTGCGTAAAACAAACGCGCGCATTGCGTGACGCAGCGCTACGCCCAAGTGTGAACCCGGCCTTACGCCCTGCCGCCGTTCACAATCCACTGGTGGTAAGTGGTTGAAAAACTGCTTTTGATAAAAGATGGTGGGTCTGCAAATCTGTGGGCTTTCTACAATGCAAACCCACTATCTCATAGATTGTGAGCTCTCCAGCAGCGTCCTGTCTCCTTCTGCGCTGTGTGTTTAACATGTATGTATATTTCTTATGTCTCATCTATTGTACAGCGCTACAGAACTTGTTGGCGCCTTATAAATCCTTGGAATAATAACTTTCATTGCGTGCAGTGTTTGTGAGGCTGAATGAAGGTGTTTCTCTGCAGGGATGAGTAAAAGGAAGGGCAAACTGCCACATGCAGCGCCGCACTTGGATGTGTCTGAAGACTTGGAGCTTGACTACCCTACGTTTCTCCTACAATGGGACCTTGGTGCTTGTTTGGAGGTTCTAGCAGGGGAGCGCAGCTACTCGTATACTGGACCGAAGATCGGTGCTTCTCTACCGGGGATAGCCATCCTCTTCGACCGAGCGCGCAGCTTCGGGAGGGACGCACATGGAGCGGTGAGGGAGGAAGGGGACACCCGCCTAGCCAGCCAGATCAGCCGAATCAACCCTAGCGATCAATGGGGTGACAGATGTCGCAGCCAGATCGCCCTCACATCCAATAGCAGAATGTGCCTGAGTTTATATATATGCCTCCCTTCAGAGCTCCCTACTTTCATTGCAGTAGTAATGTGTGGCAGCTTCTGGCGCTCACAGACTCCTTGTCGTTCGCTTACTTTATATCCGTTATACCGGTTACACGCATTGACGATAATTTACCGTTATTTGTAACGAATTTGCCTGGTGCCTCCGTTTCTGACTGCTGTCAGGATATGCAGATATCCTCTCATTTCATTGGTAAAATTTGCCGCCTCTCACCTAGCAAGTTTCTCTCAGTCGCTGTGCAAGAGGGTGACAGCATCAGGGGGGAAGGTCTTTTCGTTTTGCCCTCCGATTGGTCTGGTCCGGAAACACCTTTTTACGTCTCATACTTCTCTCAGCGTGCGCATTCCCGCGCTGTGAGGCGCGCTCTCAGTGTAAGGGAGCACGCAACGTGATTGGTTGTCCGCGATCATGCCTGTGGATACCACGTGACTTTCACAGCACGTAAGGGATCTTGAAAAAATTCGTCTGTATGCATGTCTATTGATTCATCTCTGTGTTACAGCCAGCTGCTCGTCGCACTGCGAGGCTATAAAGCCCCCATTATCATTTTATAAATAAGAATTCATCTGATTTTATTATTTTATGATCATTTAATCTGAGCGAGATCAGACCCCTCTATACACAGATTTATATAGTAAAGGCTCTCTCCATCCCAGCAAAGCATTTACAATCATCTGATTTTATTATTTTATGATCATTTAATCTGAGCGAGATCAGACACCTCTATACACAGATTTATATAGTAAAGGCTCTCTCCATCCCAGCAAAGCATTTACAATCATCTGATTTTATTATTTTATGATCATTTAATCTGAGCGAGATCAGACACCTCTATACACAGATTTATATAGTAAAGGCTCTCTCCATCCCAGCAAAGCATTTACAATCATCTGATTTTTATTATTTTATGATCATTTAATCTGAGCGAGATCAGACCCCTCTATACACAGATTTATATAGTAAAGGCTCTCACCATCCCAGCAAAGCATTTACAAACATCTGATTTTATTATTTTATGATCATTTAATCTGAGCGAGATCAGACACCTCTATACACAGATTTATATAGTAAAGGCTCTCACCATCCCAGCAAAGCATTTACAAACATCTGATTTTATTATTTTATGATCATTTAATCTGAGCGAGATCAGACACCTCTATACACAGATTTATATAGTAAAGGCTCTCACCATCCCAGCAAAGCATTTACAAACATCTGATTTTATTATTTTATGATCATTTAATCTGAGCGAGATCAGACACCTCTATACACAGATTTATATAGTAAAGGCTCTCACCATCCCAGCAAAGCATTTACAAACATCTGATTTTATTATTTTATGATCATTTAATCTGAGCGAGATCAGACACCTCTATACACAGATTTATATAGTAAAGGCTCTCTCCATCCCAGCAAAGCATTTACAATCATCTGATTTTATTATTTTATGATCATTTAATCTGAGCGAGATCAGACACCTCTATACACAGACTTATTATTATTATTATTATTCTTTATTTATAAAGCGCCAGCATATTCCGCAGCGCTGTACAATAAGCACAGTATAGACAGGGTTACAATACATTGAACAACATTTGACAAACCGTACAGGAGGAGATGAGGGCCCTATTCCCGTAGGAACTCACAATCTGGGAGGGTTGGGGTTGGAAACAGGAGGAGAGGACTGTAAGGTGAGAGTGATTGATGGTTGCGTCAGTGAGTTGGGTGGTAGGCCTCCCTAAATAGGAATGTTTTCAGGGAGCGTTTGAAGGAAGAGAAGTTAGGGGAAAGTCTGACAGCACGAGGGAGAGCGTTCCAGAGAGTGGGGGCTGCGCGTGAGAAATCCTGCAGTCTATCATGGGAAGAGGTGATGCGGGGAGAAGCTAGGCGCAGGTCACTGTTTGACCTTAGGGAGCGGGCTGGGGTGTATTTGGTGATTAGTGAGGACAGGTAGTGGGGAGCTGAGTTAGTGAGGCTTTTGTAGGTAAGGATAAGGATTTTGAACTTAATTCTGCAGTGGATGGGGAGCCAGTGAAGGGACTCGCAGAGGGGAGCGGCAGAGACAGAGCGGCGGGTGAGGTGAATTAGCCTGGCGGAGGCGTTCAGGATGGATTGTAGGGGGGAGAGGTGGGACAGAGGGAGGCCAGATAAGAGATTATTGCAATAGTCGAGTCGGGAGATTACCAGGGCGTGTATGAGTTGTTTTGTGGCGACAGCGGTAAGAAATGGCCGAATTCTGTAAATATTACGCAGTTGGTATCGGCAGGAGGAGGAAAGAGACTTGATGTGGGGGATGAAGGAAAGAGCAGAGTCAAGTGTAACTCCAAGACAGCGAACTTGGTTTGATGGGGAGATGGTGATACCCTCCACCGTGATCGAGAAGTCAGGAGGTGGGGCGGCATTAGAGGGAGGAATAAGTAGGAGCTCAGTCTTTGACATGTTGATCTTTAGGTGGTGGGAGGCCATCCAGGAGGAGATGCCAGATAAACAGTCACTGACTTTGGAAAGGACAGGGGGAGAGAGATCAGGGGTAGAGAGGTAGATCTGAGTGTCATCAGCGTAGAGGTGGTAATTAAAGCCAAAGCTGTTGATGATTTTGCCCAGGGAGGAGGTGTAGATGGAAAAGAGCAGAGGACCAAGGACAGAGCCTTGAGGTACACCAACAGATAGAGGCAATGAGGAGGAGGAGTTACCAGCAAAGGACACACAGAAGGACCTGTTGGATAAATAGGAGTCAATCCAAGCAAGTGCAGTGTCACCGAGACCCAGAGAGTTGAGGGTCTGTAGAAGGAGGGGGTGGTCAACAGTGTCAAAAGCAGCCGAGAGGTCAAGCAGGATGAGAATAGAATAGTGGCCGTGTTTTTTAGCAGTTAGGAGGTCGTTGGTGACTTTGGTGAGGGCAGTTTCAGTTGAGTGTAGGGGACGGAAGCCAGATTGCAGGGGGTCAAGTAGGGAATTGGAGGACAGGAAGAGGGAGAGGCGGTTGAAGACTAGTTTTTCTAAGAGCTTAGAGGTAAAGGGAAGCAGGGATACAGGACGGTAGTTGGATGGAGAGTTGGGATCTAGGGATGGTTTCTTTAGTAAAGGGGTAACTAGCGCGTGTTTGAAGGCGGATGGAAAGGAGCCAGTGGAGAGAGATAGGTTGAAGATGTGTGTGAGAGCAGGGGTGAGGGAGGAGGAGAGGGGAGGAATTAGATGTGAGGGAATGGGGTCGAGCGGGCACGTGGTGAGATGTGAGGAGGACAATAAGGAATTGACTTCCTCCTCAGTGGTTGGGAGGAAGCGGCAGAGGGTGGCAGATGGGACTTATATAGTAAAGGCTCTCTCCATCCCAGCAAAGCATTTACAATCATCTGATTTTTATTATTTTATGATCATTTAATCTGAGCGAGATCAGACCCCTCTATACACAGATTTATATAGTAAAGGCTCTCACCATCCCAGCAAAGCATTTACAAACATCTGATTTTATTATTTTATGATCATTTAATCTGAGCGAGATCAGACACCTCTATACACAGATTTATATAGTAAAGGCTCTCACCATCCCAGCAAAGCATTTACAAACATCTGATTTTATTATTTTATGATCATTTAATCTGAGCGAGATCAGACACCTCTATACACAGATTTATATAGTAAAGGCTCTCACCATCCCAGCAAAGCATTTACAAACTTATAAATGGTGCAAGACATACAATTCTATGTATCATTCAAAAATTCCACTGGACACACATGGATCTTTATTCTGTGTTAAGATAAAGGCCCAGAATGCACCACCCTGACTACTTTAAATAAAGGCCCAGAATGGAGTGGAAACAATAACAAAAAGATCAGATTGGGTGGAATTTAAATATATATATTATACTGTATATCTAATGAATTTAGTTATTATACCATATCAATTATTTTACATGACTTTGCACGAATGTATAGGTTTTATTCTCCAAGCAAATGTGTTTGAGCATTGAATTCATGAAAAGTGCTGCCCTGCAGAATTCATACAGCAGTCAGGACATTAACCTAGCTAGATCCTGCTGGATTCGCTCTTTGGTGTTCTCACATCCTGATGGCAGAAACTTAAACAGCGCAGCACTTTTCATGCAGTACTGTGCGGCAGGTTTACATGTTAATGGGCAGAACTGCGAACGCACTACCCTGATTGTTTTTCGTCTTGCAGCATATGAATTCCATGCACTGCCATCATCTTACGATCATCTTGTGACGTGACATGTTTCCAGCGGATCAGACCAACCCCATCTAGACACGGAATAAAAAAAATATATATACTGAGTTTTATTTTTTGAATGTAACCATTGGTAATAAGGTTCTGTGGTTCTCCTCCCCATTCTCTCCTTTCTTGTAGTTTAGGTCATAGAATCAGATTTGATGATGTCCAGTAGCGCGACTTCTATATATTAATACGCTGAATTTTACAATCTACTGTAGGTGAGAGACTTTGCAGGAAAGGACCTTCAGTACACTCCAAGGACCGCAGGACAGGAGGTGGGTACATCTATGTCTCCTGGTAACGTCTCTTCAAGAGTATGGTATTCCACGTGCTAATAATGTTGCCAAGGACTGGTAAGTGGGAATGGATCTGTAGATGGTTTCTTCTCTCTGTTTTTCTACTTTCTTCTCCTCCCTCTCACATCACTGCATGCGGGGATCAGTGGGAGAGGTGACGGCAGCCAGCCCAGCATTATTGCTGAAGCAACCGGATCGCTCAACCAATCATTCTGCAGAAACTGGAGCTGCTATAGAGCGATTGAGTAAAGCAACGCAGTGGTGGAGGTTGAGCGCGCGCCATGTCTTAAGGTGAGGCGGATGTGTAGGCGGTCTCACCGGCACGGTGGCAGCAATATGCGACTGCGTATGTTTTACAGTCAGTGAGAAAGTGGTGAACCTGCATTCAAACCGGCCCAGTGAGCCATCGGCCCAACAGGAATCTCCCTGTAGTCCCAATGGCCAGTACATGCCTGGGTTTAAGGCTGGGGTCAGACCAGCGCACTTTTAACGTGCGTTCTGGCGCACTTAATCACGGCCGCACTAGCAGCAAATGACGGGCAATGACGGCCAATATACGAAGTACGGTCGCACGAAAGTCCGGCTGCGCAACGCAAGTGGAAAATGAACGCATTTTTTCGAGAAACGCAGAACCGCTAGTACGGACGTACAGAGTGCGCTGCGCCCGCTAGCGGTGTGTGTGTGTGATTTGGAGACGTCAGACCCTGCTCGTGTCCGGCCAACATAACGTCCAGACGCAAAAAGTTTCCTGGTTTGGATTCGTAAAACAACACGCACGAAAATGCGCATCGTATGACCGTTTTCGCATATTCCGTGAAAAAATACATCAATGCGTTCGGACGCACTTTTTTACGTTCGCGTGTAAAAATGCTTTCATTTGACCCTAGCCTTAGCCAACACGTAAAAAGGACTGCTCTAAACACTAACACACTCAAGCTGTCAGAGTGGAAACAAAGGGCCCTATTCCACACTTGTCATTATGACTGCAGGAGGTATGATACGTAATGTCATCAATACGTAATGCTCATCAATATAGACCCACACATGAAGTACGTCCGCACAGAAGTGCGGACACACAACGGACGCGGCAAACGCATGCAAGTTAGGCAAAAACGTAAATCCGCTAGAACGGACGCACAGAGTGCGCTGCGTCCGCAACGTCCGCATAGCTTTGTGTGTGAGCGATGGAACAAAGTCAGACGGACTGCATTTTTGACGGACAAAATGTTTTTCATATTAATTTATTTTCCCTTCTACATCAGTCAGAAAAACGGACTGTGTGGCCACTACCTTGTCATCAGTCAGAAAGTACGTCCGTTGTGCCCAGACGCACAGAATGCGCTCGTCTGACCCTAGCCTAATGGTCCTAATAGGTTTAATTTGTTTTTGACAAGTTTATTTGTTACTGGTGTGGATTTGGAGTGCCTAAGGTCTTAATAAACACCTGGTAAAATCATAACGCTGACAATCACAAAGTTCCATGGATGGAAGATAATTAAAAGCGATTTCTGAGTCTGACTGTTAATCCTTTGCTATGAAAATACAAAAATCCCTGCGGAAAAAAAACCTACACTCTTGACGTCAATTTAATCTGAGAAACCATAAAGGAAGTAATATATGGAAAAGCTCTGCGTTGCGAATTCTCCATGCTTTGAAAGATATGTGTACATGAATATGGGTAGTGAAATACATATGGTTTGAGTGTATGCAAATACTGCTTGCACTGGATTGGATTGTGCGATGCCTCTCCCCTTGTTTTCTGCTATTTCAGACTGGTCAATTCCTCCCACCCAGGCTCATTCACTTTCCATTCTGTGAAGCAGCAGCTCATAGACTCCTGTTGCTGGTCATTGTTCTCCGCTTGGGGCTGAGGGTAAGAACTTCCGTGTGTTACAATATAGTTTTGCATGGTAGAGTTTCTGTAAATTACTGCTCCTTGTCGTGAAGTGTGCAGAGGTTTGTGTAACTTGTGTTGTAGATTCAGCGTGATCTTTAAGCACACTGAACTTCTTTGTGAGTAGCAAAACCAGTGCTGTTCACTGATAAAGGACATGAGTGGTTTACACAGCTTATTACAGGGGGTGTGGTGCAAATAAGTACCGGTGTCAAATTCTGGCACAGCACATGTATTACTGAACCGCTAGCTCACGACATAGTGTTCCCTTTTATTTCCTGTGTGTGTGTGACGTGCCTCGGAATATGTTGGTGCTATATAAATACTGAGTAAAAGTGCTTGTGTGAATGTGAGGGTTAATTTCTTTTTGTAGGGGAGTATGTATGGTGTTTTACACTGTGTGTGGTGGAAATACAGGGCTACACGATATGGTCTCAGAATATGAATGCAGGTAGTCAGCGCTTGAAATACTGCACTTTTTTTAAGTAATGCTCTTTACAAGTCTGTTCATGTTGGTTTATCCATAGTCTGCAGCTCTGCACAATATAGACAGGGCTACAATACATTGAGACTGAACATTTTGACAATTGTGGAAACGAGGGCCCTATTCCCGAGAGAACTCCCAATCTAGGGCCATATTACAAAGTTGGTGCTAACTTAACCAGAGCAGTTGCAAACTGAACCTCCATAGATTATAATGGCTCTGGGAAGTTTACAACAGCTCTGGTTAAGTTGGCACCAATTATGTAATCTCCCCACTTAGAAGGGTTGGGGTGGAAACCGTAGAACCATATTTTCATAGACCTGGCACATGTGGTTGCGTTAGTTTTAATTGAAGAAGATTGCATGTAATTATTTACATAAAGCAGTGTCTGAAGACCAGATACCATGTAGACTAGGACAATGGGAAATGCATCAGCATGACTAAGGGGTTTATTTACTAAACCATGTGCTATAGAGACATCACAGCAGTCTGGACTATACAGGCCAAAAGAACTTCCTCCCACTCATAATAATTTTTTTTTTATTTTTAACTCCAACTCTTTTTAGTATAAAACTAAGCTTGTTTAGAACTTGGTGAAAAAAATATCACGAAAAAATCAATCATTCGTCATTTTCCATCTAAACAGCTTTTTTTATTTGAAGAAATAATTCTGTAGACTGTCAGTAGCAGTGATTAGCAGCTGCAGCGACACTGGATAAAAACAAAGCTTAATCTGTTCTGTGTGTTTCCACCCATGTAAGGATACTGGAAAGCCATCTGCTGGCTTTATGCTCGTCAATATCCAGTGTATTCAATAAAGGTGACACTCCGGAGAACCGGCAGAAGTGAGAAATCTAGGTCAAACCAGAAAAATTCTGCCATTTATCTCACTTTTCCAAATCGGCTAGTTGGTCTAGATTGTTCTCTTCTGCCATTCTTAGTTTGCCCTTTTTAGTGCACAGACCTGTATGCAGGGCCGGTGCTCCCACTAGGCAACCACCTAGGGCGCACTGCCAACTAGGGGCGCAGCTGGAACCAACCAGTGTTACATTATTATACCCATTCCTCATTGTGCGTCACACAAAGCTGAAATTGTTGGCTTGCGGACCCCCGCTAGCAACGCAGAAGGTGGGCGTCTTATGGTGATGCGCAGGCATCACCAGAGGCAGGCATCACCAGAGGCAGACTAAAGAAAAAAAAGATGATGTAGGCACAGAAGAAAAAAAAAAGAGGCACAGGAAAGATGGGCAACCAACAACCGTGTGCAGACCCCGTGCACGGTGTGTTCCCCCTGCATTTTGACCGTTAACAATTTTTTTTTGGGGGGGGGGGGGTGCAAATAGCGGATCTTGCCTAGGTCTTAAAACAGTCTAGCATCGGCCCTGCCTGTATGTCACACCTGGAATTAAGTGTTCGCAGTTTCTCACTAGATTGCCATTCATTTAGATAACTGTTCTGTTAAGTTACCTTTTTGTGCTTATATTTTATGTGTTCTTTTAGGCTCGTGTCAGACGAGCACAGTGTGAACGTCTGTTTTTGCGCACATAACGTATGTCGCAGCATAGAATAATCGCCAATGGAGCCCCCCCCCCCCACACGAAGTGTGTCCGCACAGAACTGCGGGTGCACAATGTATGCAGCAAACGGACCCAAGTTAGGCAAGAACATAAAACCGCTAGAACGGACGTGCGGAGTGCGCAACGTCCGCGTAGCTTTGAGTGATGAACGAGGTCAGACGGACTGCATTTGTGCATCCAGCATTTTTGACGGTCAAAATGTTTTCATTTATTTTCCCTGCTACATCCGTCAAAAATGTCAGTGAAAAAAACGGACTGTGTGGCCACTACTGGGTCTTCTGTCAATACTGCACGGGCGCACAATCCGTACAAAATGAGCTCGTCTGACACCAGCCTAAAGCATTCCCTGACCAGATCTTCCAACTTCATAAAGTACGTTACTTGTTAAGCCATGACTTATGGTGCGTTGACAACTGGCTCTCAAAATCTCGTCACTTCATGAAGGTGTCCACCTGTAGTAAGGAAATTTATAAATTGCCATATACACTCTCAGGCTAGGGTCAGACTGAGGCAGTGCGAACGCGCGTGCAGCCGCACTTAATCACGGCCGCACTAGCAGCAAATGACAGGCAATGACGGCCAATATACGAAGTACGGTCGCACAAAAGTCCGGCTGCGCAACGCAAGTGGAAAATGAACGCATTTTTTCGAGAACGTTAAACCACTAGTACTGACGTACAGAGTGCGCTGCGTCCGCTAGCGGTGTGTGTGCGTGATTAGGAGACGTCAGACGCTGCTAATGTCCGGCCAACATAACGTCCAGACGCAAAAAGGGTTTTATTGATGATCCGTACAAAATCACGGATGAAACTGCGCGTCGTATGACCGCTATTGCGTATTCCGTGAAAAAATACGTCCATTCTTCGAACGCACATTTTCACGGACAACGTGAAAAATGCGTTAGTCTGACCCTAGCCTAAAACATGGAATCCGTTCAAGCGTTTATTTACTTGCAGGACACTCCAAGCTAGATTATATCTGGTACTTGAGTATGCCAGCGCTGTCCCTCTGACCTATCAAAATACTTTACAGGTGGTTTGACAAAGGCTGGAGGATTCCTGGGTGCTCCTACTCCATCCTGAGCTTTATCATCTTTAGTTCTATTTAGAATGTGCCAACATATTCTAGTGAGGTACAGGGGTTGCAGTATTTTAGACTGGGGTCAGACTAACGCATTTTTCACGTCGTCCGTGAAAAAGTGCGTTTGAACGAATGGACTTTTTTTTTTCTTCACGGATACACAATAGCGGTCATACGATGCGCATTTTCGGCCGTGATTTTGTATGGATCATCAATAAAACACTTTTTGCATCTGGACGTTATGTTGGCCGGACATTAGCAGCGTCTGACGTCTCCTAATCACGCACACATGCCGCTAGTGGACACAGTGCACTCTGTCAGTACTAGTGGTTTCACGTTCTCGCAAAAATGCATTTGTTTGCCGCTTGCGTTGCCCGGCTGAACTTTTGTGCGGCCGTACTTTGTATATTGGCCGTCATTTGCTGCTACTACAGCCGTGATAAAGTGCGGCTGCTAGTGCGTTCGCACAGCGTTTGTCTGACCCCAGCCTTAGTGTAACTCCTAGTTCCACAGAAATGCGGAGGAGAGGGCCTTGCTCCTTCAGGTACTCGCATGCATCATACCTTTTTTAAATTTCATCCCAGATCAAAGGCCAAGAAAATACAAATTCAGGACAGGATTAGTTAAAAATAAGAATATCGCAATGAAAGGACGAGAGGGCAAGACCTAATACTGTTCGTTATAAGAGGGAAATGGTTTCCTCAACTTTTTTTATTTTTATTTTGTAGTCCTAGTTCACTTTAGGTTAAGCCTGGTGTTTAAGAGCATTTCTGGGAAGCTGCCACCCTACCTGAATAGACTGCTTCCCCCAGCAGCTCCCTCATCCTATAACCTCCGATCAGGACCAGCACCTTACTTGCAATACCACAATACAAAAAGACAGTGGCTCGGTCCTCATTTTCCTACAGAGCACCGCAATTATGGAATAACCTCCCAGACGCCATCAAATCTTCCCCCAGTCTAAAGTCACTCAAGAGCTCCCTATTAACATACCTCAATGCGGAATGCACCTGTAAACATGTAACATAATGACTATCTCCTACATATTTATTTTCTGTTAATCTGTATATTTGTTTTTTTTTTTTTGTTTAATATCTTGCATTGTATTACTTTATTTCTGTAACTATAACATTTCCATGTTCTTGAACCCAGGACATACTTGAAAACGAGAAATCTCAATGTATCCTTCCTGGTAAAATCCTTTATAAATAAATAAAATTGCATTATACAGAAATGGTTTCGAGTATGAGGTACTTGCTCATATAGAACTTTTTTTTTTTTTTTTGTAGAATACTTAACAAATTGCATGATTTCAAGAAATGTGGAGCCTTAACTGGGATTCCTTGAACAGGTCATCTAATGAGACCTTTTCTTTCTTTACAGCTAAGAGATGTCTCGAAAACCGAAACTTTACTATTTTAATGGAAGAGGCAAAATGGAATCCATCAGATGGTTGCTAGCTGCAGCTGGTGTAGAGGTGAGCGTAATTCCTTACAGATCTTGTCATACAGCAGCTTGTGTCCATGGCCCTAGAATCATGCATTAGCCAGCCTTCAATTCGGCACAGTAGCATTTTGTAAATGTAATCTGTGCAGTTTTACACACTATATAGGAGCAACAGATTTGTCTAGTGGGAATGCAGTTCCTGTGCTAGTTTTGCAGAGGGGACTGAGATCCCATTGGTCTTTTTACACTATAAAGCTTGTATTCAGGCATTCAATCATATCTTTCCCTGTTAAAGCACAATATAGTATTTATCATAGATTTTAGCAGAAATCTAATCTCCGTACACGCTAGGACTTCAATTCCTCATTGCCCGGTGCCAAGGTCAGCAATTATCAAGCATATCTACAAAAATTGTCACTCCTGGGACTTGCCAAAAAAAGCCCCCTTTTATTACATGTGCTACAATCTGTCAACGTTTCAGAAATTCCACATTTGATCAGGACCTGAAGTCCCATTGACAGTAATGTGGAATTTCTGTAACGTTGAGATTGTAGCGCATTTAAATGTGTTTGCTAAGTCCCAGGAGTGCTGGTTTTTGTAAAATTATCTCTCGCTTTTGCATGTGAGATGTTAATTGCTAATTTGGGGGACAAATCTTTGTGCGTTCTCATACTGTTCTTAGGACTTGACCCCCTGGATGTATCTAGGCACTTCAAATTGTGTTGCCCCCCCCCTTTTTAATTTATTAAACAATTGTCTCCATTCCTTTATCAGGGCTTTCTAATAATCCATTTAAATGTAGTTTAGAACAAAAGTGTCAAATTTACACCTAGTGCTGATCAAGAATTATGACGGATAAGGCTAATGTCAGACGAACGCAGTCTGAGCGCACTCTGCGTGTGTGCATAATGGACAGACGTACTGACGGAAGATACTGTAGACACCACACGATCTGTTTTTCTTGCCGGACGTAGAAAAAGAACTATGGGAAATAAAGTTTTATATGAGAAATGCTAACAATAAGAAAAGCCATTTTGTGTGTCAAGGTGCTGGACGTCACAAATGAGCTACGTCGGACATCTCATCACTCAGAGTGCTACGTGGACGTGGCACTCTGCGTGTCTGTCTAGCGGTTTTACGTTGTGTCCGTTTGTGTTGTGCATGCGCAGTTTGGTGCGCACGTTCTTAGTATGTGGGTCTCTATTGATCATGATTCTATGCTACGACGGATGTTAAACTGCACTCGTCATATGTATGCCATGCCAGCTGTCTGTGACGCCTGCGGCCAATGACATTGATGGGCTGTAGACGGAAGCAGAAATCTGCAGGATGTGCTATACTATACCATCCCTCAGCATTCAGGCTCACCCACCACCAAGACTGCATAGCACACCCAGCAGTGTTAAGGGGTTAACTTTCAGGACTTAACATACTGAACAAAACACCCACATATGAAAGAATGATCACTTACCCCACACCTTGTGTGCAGCTTGTTGACATGCGGGCTGCACATCTACATGGATGTGGGACTAGCGTTATTGCAATCAAAGCTCCCAGCTAAGGTTAAGGGGATGACAGATTACTGCTGAAGCTAGTACAAACCCCATCCTGGAAATTCTTTGCATAATATAGAATACATAACGGCTACCCTTAACTCCTGTTGCTTTCCTAATGCTGCTGACGACCTCATGACGTAGCATCGTCCTAGACTCGTCTTTTCAACTCCTACATAGTGGCAGAAGCTTCCTGGCTCTTAAACTGCCCTACTGTCTACTCCGAATAACAGGCTGAAAAGTCAAATTATAGGACCAAAGGGAAGGTTAAGGAACTAAATGTGCGAGATTCCTGCTGCCAGCACTGCTGACCATTGTGCAAAAGCAGCAACCACTACTGGTGTTTCTCCTGAACCCCCCCCCCCCCCGCAAACAAAATGTAAACCTTCATGTGCATGCCATAACTAAGTGATCTTTTTGACCAATTGAAGCCTTTTTATTAATTGCAAATCTAATAATTTCCATTCCTACGGAGATGCACATATTCCGTGTACCAAAAACACCTGCATATATTACAATTGTCACTGATACATATTTATTAGTGGACAAGTAATGGTAAAATGAGGGATTTAATAAAATGCTCTGTAGTTGCGTATTGCATAATGGCCTTGTGGGCAATGTAACACTTTATGGCAATATTTGTTGCTGGATTACAGCATGTGGGAGAACTGTGGTCTAGGATACAAAAATGTCACATGTATATTGATGTAGGGAAATGGCTAAGTTCAAATTTCCAAACTTGTCTTGTGATTGGGGGGGAATTACTTGATCTAGTAAAATCTATTTTAATGCACAATTGAATGTGTTATGCATTGTAAATGTTGCATCCCAGTATGCAAATATAACCTTTTTTTTTTTCGTTTCTAGTTTGAGGAAGAGTTTATGGAAACAAAAGCACAATTTAAAAAGTTACTTGAAGGTATGTTTTTAATTTGTAACAGACAGGAAAGTCCAATGAGTACAAAGGGGGTAACTCAGGACGACAGATGGCGACGTTAAAACTTTAACATTTAATCAAAGTGATTGGTATATAACCCAGTGCTTCCCCCTTCCCCCCCCCCCCCATTTCTTTTTTTTTTCTGGAAAATAGGTCGGGGTACTCTCGCGTCCAGGGAAAATGGTGGTTATGACTAAACTCCTTTTTTAACCCTTTAAGGGCAGATGCAAGTTTAAAAGTCACTTACTTTGTGGAGTGCAGGCAGCAGATAATGTGGTGGTTCTAGGAGCAATACCATCCTTTTGGGTGCCGGGCTATGACAAGGACACAGGCATAGACTTTTATGCACAGCAGCCTGTTTAAAGACAAATACAAAACACACACTTACTTTACTGGCCTCCGTGTGCAGACTTCCACTCCTTTCTGTCTCCAGGCTCCCCACACCTGTCAGTCGGCACCAGGGGGGTTCCTCCAGGCTGCAGTAGGGTTGCAGCAGCCAAAGCCTGTACTGAGTCTCAGTACCACCTGACTGGCCAGACCGCATACCTGCACGCAACCATCCACCCTTTCTTCAACGCGGACTCTATAGCTATTCCCGACTGGGCACCCCCTAGCAGGGTATCAAACCACGGTGCCAGGGTGGAACACACATAACACCTATTAGTACCAAAGGGCTCACAATGGAGCTACCTATAAGCCGAGACAATATTGCTAACAATAGCGGCTAACTGTGTAGCATCTTTGTAGAACAAGAATACAAGGTGCTCATTCGTCCTTTTCTGGAAAGACCTAGACATACCCCTTTGTGGGTAGAGACTATCGGTTATTCAAAGATCTGAAAGGGAACCGAATCCTGAAAATCAGCATTCGGTTACCTTTCTTGGCCATTCGGCAATTCACCAAATCTTGGCGAATTGCCTGCACATAGGGCAGTGAATCCCCATAGAGAAGCAATGCTTCGTCTATTCAGAGAACAAAAACCAGCAGTGAAAAGTTCCCGAAATGCCCTGTCATTCGGTGGTTTAATTTGGCAGGTTTATTCAGGCGAATCCCATAGGCTTCAATGTTAAAAATATATTCCTATTTTAATTCAATATCTAATAAACCGTTGCTTATAATATTCTGAATTAGTCTTTTATTTATAGATTATTATTTTTTTTAGGATATTTTAAGCATTCATTTTTAACAGCCCTTTTCTATTATTCATTGGACCTCATATGTAAATGTCAGACATTTTCGCTTAGTTTCTTTGCAAACAGCGTTTCACTTTTCAAGCAAACTGTTTCAAATTTATTCGTCTGCGGTGTCGGCTATTTCCAGGGGCTGGGCTGCATGTGATTGGCTCCTGCTCTGGTTTTTCCAGCAGGTTAATCCAGATGGTTTTGTGGGTTTCGGTGTGCGTTCGCCTCGTTTTCGGTGGGTTTGCAGCAACCTTTCCCTGAAATTCGGGGACCCTGTGGTGCTTACTGAATACACTGCAGGGTTGCCGACATGGGATCGCCGAATTGAACAAAATGTCACAATGTGCGGTGGCTTTTCGATTCTCTTTGAATAACCCTGTATGTCTAGTCTGTCCAAAAAAGGAATGAGCACCTTCTAATCTTGTTCTACTAAAACGCTAGTTGGCAGCCTCTGTTGGCAATATTGTCTCCATCTCACAAGACTTTGTTCTTTTTTTGCTATCTCTCCTCTGATAACTTTTATTGTATATGTCTTTCAGTTTGTCTTACATGGAACTCGCTACATTTTGAGAGCAAGATCTTGGCTTCCCTCAAATCTAGCATTAGGATTTCAGGGTAGTTTGGGACAAATGTGGATTTCGTTTTGTGACAATGTCACTCAGGATATATTTCATTGTGAAAAGATCATTGGCCCATCTGATATACTACACCTGCTTTGTTCATTACATTGGCCTTTGAATCCTTACATATGCTGTTCCACTTAGTTAAAAACCTAACATATATGCTCAGTTAAAAAAAAATTGTAGAGCAGTATTTCAAATTTTATAATTCTTAATCTTTCCAGATGGATCGCTGCTATTTCAACAAGTTCCAATGGTGGAAATTGATGGGATGAAGCTTGTGCAGACCAGAGCAATCATGAATTACATTGCCACAAAATACAACCTGAAAGGGAAGGACCTGAATGAGAGCGTATTGTAAGGACTGTCACCAACATGCTGGCATATAGATACTCCTGCATATACGTTCATATTAATTTGTAGTTCTATATTGCTGGGAAAACTCAGGATATGTTGCTTATCAACAAAACTCTGCATGTAACGGATCAGTAACCAGAGTGGGTATTCCCCCAGCAGATTCTTGCCCAACCCCACCCATTTACTATCTGGAATTCCGTTTAGGGTGACCACTGAATTCTGGCTTTATTTTGAGGTTTCAATGGGACAACACACTGGGATGGGCAGATTATCAAGAGTAAAACACTCTGGCATTAACATACTGAATAGCCTCCACACACCCTGGGGTAAGAAACAAAGGATGGAGAGGGTAGCAGAGATCTGATTTTAAGCCAGATCCTAGTAATTAGCTGGAAGCATGAAGAAACCTCCCGGATCACCACGGACCCATTACGTACACTTTATAAATCAGGGGAAACCAAATAGTTGCAACATGACACCCTCTAATAAATACATCAGGGAATAATACAACAAACAAGGAAACTGGAGCCCACCTCTTGCCCTATTAAAATACTAAAGGCTAGTGCGAGTCAAAACATAACATCTTTGAGCACCACAATATAGAATTACACTCTTTCAAGAACACGGCACCAACATGACAGTGGACATCTTTATTTTTGACTGGGTTGCTAAAGCCAGAAACTGAGCTTTTATAATCACAGACTAGGGCAACATAAACTCAGAACTTTGACCATCCTTGAGGTCCAAAAACAAGGCTTTTTGTCCAGTACCCAAGAAGGCAAACTGTTCTCTTACCTAGGACTCTGAATAGCAGACCAAAGAAAGATGAGACCAGGCACTCCATTCCAATGATCGTTTTATTGAATCACAACAGCAGTTGACCGGAAAAAAATGTTTTGGCTGTCGAACAGTGTTTCACATATACACAGCCGACTTGTGTGGTCTCCTTTCTTTGTAACACTGAGCAGACCACTCTGGAGCCCGTAAGCACCCTTCCTTATCTGGATACCTGAACTGCAGTATTGTGAATGCATTGCCCCACTTTGGGCTCTATTGCAATGTTAACGCTGACATGGGGACTCTTGTGGGAAAACCTGCTACAGGTTTCACTGTAGGATCCCCATTTTAGCGTTTGTCTACCAGGCTGGTGTTACCTTGCCCCATAATGCAGCACTACCCTCAGTGATACGGTAGCACCGACCTGAGCATTACCTCCTTTAAGTTCATAAGACTCCATTGAGGGTTGCAAGATCAGAGAAACTGACCCCAGTCTCTTCTCCGGGCGGCCAGAAGCAGTGGATCGGGCCACTGTTCTCTCATGAAGATGAGGTGCATGGGAATTATGGGGCGGCGGGGGGAGTTAAAGCTGGTGCTAAATGATTCTGCAGAATTGGTTAGCACCAGCTTCTGGGTGACAGACAATAATCTGTTTAACCCATCTGTGTGGTAATTAGCGTTGGGCGTTTTGTAATACCTTAAGTATAGGGGGCACAAAGTACAGTAAGCTAATGCAATGGTTTTTGCACTAACAGGTTTAGCATTAGGAATGTAATATGGGGGAATGCGCTAACGTCACTTAACCTAGCAATAACGCTTACACATCTAGCATTAACGTTGTAATCAAGCACTTTTGTTTTTAATTTCAATACTGGAACAGCACAACTTACTGCTGATAGGTGTCAAACTGGAATGCTGACCATTTATAAGTGGTTATAAGATCTAATCCACACTGTACATACATCAACCTCATGCATTCTTTCCCACTCAGACAGCCACACCCATCTCACTCAGCCACGCTCTTACTTTCCACCTAAATTGGACAAACCCTCCCAATCCATTCAAACATGTACTTGCAAATCGATCACACAGCCTCGTATATTCTCATCCTCTATCAACCAGTGTCAGTCTGTCCCACTGGTACAAAGTCGCCAGTCCTTGTTTTGGGGTGTAGTGGCAGGAAAACGGTCCTGAACATGTCTTGTGGGGATGGGGTACATATTGAGGGGACTGCCACATGGGTATTACATTCTAGATGCGGGGAAGGAGTGTTCATTCACTGATAAGTATCTATCTTCATAAATTTTGCCCCTTTTTTTTCCCTATTGATGGTACAACTTCACTTTCTATGTTTAGCGTTTGGAAGAAGTAAACCCTTCCACTGTGACTTAAAGGCAGCCTTGTCACAGCTTTGGCTTGGTAGAATATACAAATGTGGTTATGGGGAGAAGTATATGAAACTGAGATTTAGTTATTGTCCGCTGAGTCCTAAAACCTAATAAGAAATGCAATTCATAGAATTGCAACAGCAGGGATACACTTCTAAGGTAATCAAGATTCACCAGAAAAATACAGTTTAAAGAAAAATAATAAACAATGTAGTTTGAGAATTTGTTATGCTGGGACTTTTTTGTTCACAAAAATCTGTCTTGCTGACCTCCGTGATATAGGAAAGTCTGTCCTATGTGGCTGACCTTTCTCCAAACCTTTTGTATTGTCAGGATTGACATGTATGTAGAAGGAATAATTGACCTAATGTCATTCATAATTGCTATGCCTTTCCAACCTGATGACTCCAAAGCAAAGCAAAAAGACCTGATTAAAAATCGAGCTGTAAACCGCTACCTGCCTGTATATGAAAAGGTATGTATTGTGTTCATGTGATTTTTGAAGTTTTATGGGATGAGTAAAATATTGTTGCCAAACACTCAGGCCTATATAACTAATAAGCCAGTAAGTGTCCTTGGGCAAGACACCTAACGGTACATACTCGCCACCCAGGACATACTTAAACGAGAGAAATCTCCATGTATCCTTCCTGGTAAAATCCTTTCTCCAAAAAAAAATATATCGGCAGATGTAAAATCCTCTTGCTATTTGCTAAACAGTGAGTTGACGCTAAATTTGCATCTGGTATATCCAAGCTACCCAGGGTCGACTCTCTCAAAGAATTGGCTCACTTCAACTGGCAAAGGAAAATGTGAAATTGCCCAACTATTTTACTCTTAACAATGCCGAGCTACTGCAGAGTGGCTGTAACAGCCATAATGTGTTAACATGGTTAACTTTAACTGATCTGCATTAATTCGTATATAGTGACTGACATGGTATAGCTACCCAGTGCTCCGGTTTGTGGAGAAAACCTATGTGGCATGACAGGGTGCAACAAGTCGACATAGGGACATGGCTGGGGGCAGGAGAAAGTTCTCTTGGCTCCTGTTCTACATGTTATAAAATTGGTAACTGCTTAACATTGCCTGTTTTTGAACTTTAAATCAACTCCTGTTTAAAAACATATCTAGAATAATCCTGAACACCTATCAAAACACCAAGTATTTGCCAAGATGTAGCAACCATTAACTGCTAACTTCTAATATTACTAGCAAATTCCACATTTTGTCATGGATGCAGAATTAAGTCTTTTTATGATTTGGAAAGCATTCGAAGTCTGCTCTAGCATAATCGATTGAGTTGGCAAACTTACCGGAGCATTGGTGCTGACACATGACTCGGCTTAGTGGAGGTGTAAGGCCTGTGTTCCCTGGATCCATTAATCTTCATGAATGAGTTAACTATATAATGGAAAAAAGGTTTGAGGGTCGTGAGGATGAGCAGCTGCACTAGTGGGCTGCTCTACAGTGGGGCCCGCTCAGGTCTCAGGGTTTTTGCTCGATTGTGCCATTACAGGGACGAATGCTCCATATGAAAATCAGCCTTCTCGCACCCAAACTGTAATGGCTCTGTTCCAAGTTGACGCACAACTGTTGCGTTTTGGCTTGTACAGCAGGATCCTGTACATTTTATGCATCCCTTCGTATAGGATGCACAATCCTAGTGGTAGACCTAAATGATGATACCTGTTCACTTTTACAGCTACTTGGGAAGAAAAGGTACATGTCTATCACTTTTGAAGATGAACACCATCTTCCACCTCTCGCCATTTATTCAAATAGTTTTAATGTTCCTCTACTAGATAGTGTGTAATCTTCACTTCCTTGTTCTGTGAACATCAGGAGAAAATGCCAGAGGTTCCACTGCTGTAATTCAATTGCAGCTTGGCAAAATTACAAGCCTAATCTTAAAGTAACTTGGTTAATGTTGGCATCACGGTCTGTTGTGCAGATTGCAAGTATGAGCCCAGAATGTGGTGATACAATGCAACAGAAGGGTTCTAGGTATAAACTGTGGTTTATTAGAACAGCAAGTCACCAAGATATAGAATACAGCATACAGATAAATGGAGGGTATATTGCAAGGAACACATGCCAGGACTGGGCAGAGGAGGTGGGTGACACTGATGCAGGACTTGGCTGAGACCCCAAACCGGCTGCTATATAACAATGGGATATTCTGCCTGGATGATGGCAGCAAGGGTATCTTGCGTAAGGTCTGGGATCAGCTGCTAGCTCAGACCTACAGAACATGCTCCGGTGCAAACCATAACAGGGTCACTGTTGGAGCAAGGCAGTCTGGGAACTCCACTCCCGTATAGCTGTTCCTAGGGTTTATTAGGAGCACCTGTGGTATAGCAACCTGGACCAGATTACTGAGGCAGCTCAAAAAACCAGGGCTGGAATCTTGCTATGAGGAGAATGTATATAATTTTTTCATTTGAGCTGCAGGATGTTGTGAACATAGACAGAATTCTAAACTTTTTTTTTTTTTTTTTTTTTTTTAGGCTTTAGAAGGTCATGATTTTTTGGTTGGGAGCCAGTTAAGTATTGCCGATGTACACCTGCTGGAGGCGCTTTTGATGGTTGAAGAGGTCCAAGATGACATACTGTCTCTCTTCCCTCGACTCCAGGTAAATTTGAGTCTTTGGGGGGGTAGTATGCTAATCTGTGGCATCTCTATGATTTAATCAGGCTACTTTAAAACCAATTGTTTAAAAGAATGTACGAAGCCTCAATTTTGGTTTGAGGGGGAATTTTTCCCATACAACCTGGCATATGTGGACATGAAACACTTTCATCTTTGGAACTTAAATGGCTTGACGAAGATAAAACCGTGTGGGGAAAGAAAGGGCCAATCCTTTCATTTGGTAAAGTCGTTTTTAGTTGTGTGGGTTTTTTATATACAGATATTCAGAGGAAGGTGAAACTCTGGAGAAGTGAGAATTCTTTGTCGAAATGGCTGGTTTGGAAAGTGCGCTGAATGGGAGAATTTTTCTGGTTTGGCTATTTTGACCTAGAATTTTCACTTAAAGTTCTCAAGCTTCACCTTTTCTCTGAATAACCCTGGTTTTTATTTTTCTCCATTAGTAATCTATGGTATCTGGGAACGAGGTGACAGAAATGGAGAGGGAAGTAGCTTGAGGGTTGTATGGCAGTGCACTTTTGCTAATTGGAACCCCCCCCCCCCCCAATCCCATGTGTGGAACATGGGTTGAAGGGAGACTGCTGGGTCATTAATGAAAACTGATGTCATGTGATGCTCCCCAGTGGGATACCCTTGAATTCTAGTAGATCTATAGAAGAGGTTCCAATGGTTGGATACCTGTACCCATTAGTCCTTCTAGAAGGTTATTTTGTAGTCTTTTTCTATTCCGTTTCATTCAAAGGATTTCTTTAAACCTGGGTGAGGGTTTGTTTTTAAGGTGGTTTCTGGTTCACAATTTGATAAACCTGGTTAGTCCAGATGCCAAAATCGCCAGTATAGCAGTGCTTGGGCTAATGACAGACGAACGCAGTCTGAGCGCACTCTGCGTGCATGCATAACGGACATACGTACTGACGGAAGATAGTGTAGACACCACGTTTTTGGTTTTTTTTCTACAGATGTAGAAAAAAAAAAGGGAAATATGGAAGTTAAAATTAAATGACAGGTACAGTCAGCCAGACCAAAAAAAAATGAGCATCAACGTGATGGACATTGCAAATTCACTGCGTCTGACGTCACCCCATCACACGGACGTGGCGCACTCTGCACGTCTGTCGTAGTGCTTTTCATCTTTGCCTAAATTGCGTCTGTTGCCACCAGTGTGGTGTGTGTGCACACTTCAGTGTGCTCGTACTTTGTGTGTGGGTCTCTATTGATTATGATTCTATGCTACGACGGATGTTGTACTGCGCGGCGACACTGACATGACTGCGTTCGTCTGACGTTAGCCTAACATTATACTCTCAAAAGCTTGTCTTTTAAAATGTAACACGTCTTCAGGTCTAAAATAGCTTCCAGACTTGAGAGGTATACTCTCGCTTTTGTGATATTTTTTTGGACTAGACGTTACATTTCAAAGCACTGATTAATATTCTAGATTTGCTTTATTTTAAATTCTATTTCTTCCCTAGGCTTTTAAACAACGAACAAGTGAGATCCCGACACTTAAGAAATTTCTACAACCTGGAAGTAATAGAAAACCTATACCTGATGAAAAATACGTAGCAACTGTGAAAGAAATTCTTTATTCTTGAGTGCATTCATTTACTTTTTTTTTTTTTTTTTCTTCCCATCCTGTATAGACCTTTCTCACTTTCCACACCGCTGTGATTCTTCTGTATTGATTTAGATGTTCATTCATTAAATAGTTTTTGCATCCATTTACAACTTCTGTTTAAATTATTTTAAGGTGGGTGTAGTGTGATTATCTCTCCTTAAAGTACAACAAATGGTCTAGTTTTAACAAGAATCTTGTACAGCTTTATTACAGGTAAACATGCATTGCTGTTAGAGCAATTTGCTGAGCAGTTTAACCTGCAAACTACAAATCAAGGTGATTCTGGAGCTGGCTCTCGGGTTTAAGTCAAGTAGTCAATAATAAATGGGGGGGGGGGGGGGAGACTTTCATTAGAGTATTGTGGCAGCAGGGCAGTCTGCGCCACTAGTCGTCCTCCTGGTAAAATCCTTTATAAATAAATGGCACCTGAGGTGGGTGAAGAACTCCATGTGAGCATGGCTTGGTGTCAGGCTGCCTCAGGTAAGGGGGGTGAAGTGGGAGGCAGCAGCAGACAGGTGTGTGTTCTGGGGAGGAGCCACAGATCACGCAAATAGGCCGCTGGGCCTGGCGAGCTGAGCCATGTCTCACAGGACTCCGCTCAGCCCAGGTCTATGCAAAGCACTGCCTTGACTATCCCGCACTCCACTTCCTTTGACAATCAAACCCTTCCTGTCACATGACTGATCACAGGTACAAATCCTCCAAGCTCTGAACCCACTCTGACGTGTGAAACGCGTCAGCCAGAAAGTGTGCATCTGGCAGGAATGTGTTAAGTGCGGGCTCTCGCTCAGGCATTGCCAAGCTATGTCTCACTGGGACAACCCAGAGTTGGCAGTAAAAGCCTGGAGCCCCGAACTAAAGCACCTGGGGAACCTCTTCCAGTTGCTCCTCACACTATATATTCTCAAGGCGCTCTCACATCTCCATAATAAAATCTCTATCCATCGCTTAATACTCATATCTACGGTACTGTTTCTGTTCAACTACCCTAACTAGGACCAGTTAATTTATCAGGTCCACTGCTACCTTTTTACTTAGAATAACACAAATGTGACCCTATACATTTGTTCATGTGCAGAGGATGGTGGTTTAAATACAACCCCAAGTAAAATAAAACTGGGATAGAATTCTCCAGTATGTGCTGGGGTGTGGGTTAAAGCACACCGATCATAATCACCTGATGGGGGTCCACCATTGCCTGTTTCCTACAGACTGACTCTACAGATCTTGGTTGACAGGTAAGCATCAGCTCTGCCATCAATGAGATGGCCTCCTTCTAAAGTCCCCCTAACAGGCCAGGTTTAAGGATCACCTTGGAAATGCAGACTGAATCCTCCAATCACTGAGCAGTAATCATTTCACCTGTGCTTCAGATATCTGGAAAACTTTACTAGTCAGGGGTACTTGAGGACCGCGGTTGGGAACCACTGATCTAAAGTATAAATGCAATTTTTAACTCCTTTTTGGCTGCAGATGACGTGTTGAACATCATGGGGCTTCCCTGCTATGCGTGTTCCCCACTCCACAGGTCATGAGGATTCTGCAGCCAAGGGGGACATGCTTGCATCTCTGGTCAGGGTCCCACGGTGGACTGACTTCCTTGCTGTCAGACCATTCCATGGGACCACTGCATCATGGGCACAATGATGTCTGAAAGGGAATTCTATAGATACATGGGGTCAAAGGGACCCATATCTCCCAATGAGTTTCCCAATCCTGTCCTCAGGACCTGCTGACACAGCAGGTTTTCCAGTTATCTGAAGCACAGGTGACATCAGTCTGCATTTCCCCCAAGGTGATCTATAGAAACCTGGCCTCGCTGAGGGTCCCGAGGACAGGTTTGGGAAACACTGCAATAGAGGGTCAGGTTTGGTTTCAAACCCTTTTTTTTTTTTTTTTTTAATTTTTTTTATATAATGCAGCAGTATTGTTCAATGATGCTGCACGAAGTCGCCTTCTCATCTTCCACAATTTTATTTTTTTCAGTTTTGGTTAAAATAATTTTTTTTTTTTACTCAAACACCGTAACAGGTTCCTAATTTCTAATCCATTTTAATGAGTACCCCCATAGCATAGAAAACCAGGATTTCATAAAATGGGGGGGGGGGGGGAATTAATTTTACATGCTGGAAGTTAAATAAATTTTCATTCTAGCATTCTGCCAGACATGACGTATACATAGAATATTTTCTGAATTTGCCAAGTCTGCTGAAAATAAGCTTTGTCTGGGTCCTACAATAAAACCGTGGCTTCAAATCACATTTAAACATGAGCACAAAACGAGATCAGCACATGGTGAAACGGCTCAACAGTGCAGGGATTAAAGTTATGAGATGGACGGATTTGTTTATGCTAATCCTATAAAGTTCTCCACCCCAAATTCTGACAGTGCTTTTTGCAGTACTCGTGCTGAATGTTAATTGTACAAATCTTAAATTGTTTGTTGCCGACAAGTCAGCTTTTATAGAATGATGCTAGAGATGGCTGAGCGCTCCTGGTCTGACTGCTCTTGGCATGGATATGCTTGATCAATGGATCAGACTACCATGGAGGACACTACGCTAAGGAAAAAAAAAATGGCATTTACTGTACGTGTTTCTCCGGCAGGCAGGCCTAGTTAGGCCGCAGTGACTCATCCGAGTCCTGTGGCCTATACTAAAGAGCTGCCGCCGGAGTGACCGATTAGGCAGCTGCCCGAGTGTCTATTCTTTTAAAACCTGGTCAGATCACTTGTGTTAGTAATATCTGTTAGTTTGGGCAGCGAGTAGAAAAACGCTTATTTACTGGTAACCTGACACTTTCCACATTGCCGTTTATTACCCTTTGATCACTAATCAGCATGAGAAAAGTGTGCCATTATTTTAGGGAAATATTTAGCCCTGTCAACCTTCCACTAGAGCAGGAGACAAAGTCTGCATCAGGCCGGGACCATGGAAAAGTGAATGGACCTTTATCAGGGAAGGAAGCAAAGAAACGGTCCGGAAAATTCTTACTTTCTGTACAATTTGTTAAACCTTTTTTAATGTTATGAAAATGCTGCTATTGCACTTTCACTAAGAGTAAGTTTTTCAGCGGCTTGTTGCAGGGGAGGGGCAGTTGCCCCCTGGACCATTAGCATAAATGACCTGTGAGCCACAAGGTCTTAGCCCCATTCTCCATTAAATATAAGTTGTGATGTCAAGGTAAACATTTGCAGTAATGTGTCGCCGAAGAAAAAACAACTTCTTTTACACGATATATTTACCATAACCCCATAGAAAGAACAAAAGGTACAGGACATCACTAATCTAAAGCAGAGGATCACTGACGCCATTGCCACCATTGATGAGGGTACACTACAGCGAACATGGCAAGAAATCGAGTACCATCTTGATGTGCTTCGTGCAACTAATGGTGCCCATATAGAGCTGTATTAAATGAGGCAAAAACCCCTTAAATATATACATCTCATTTTGTAATACTTTTCACTTACCTGTCTTTTTTCATTTGCCTTTTAATAAACTTTTGAAATTGTAAAGAGAATTTACGGACACCCTGTATATTCAGATTTTTTCCTGATATTGTAATTCTTAGACCGATTTTGTTTCAGACTAGTTACACCAAATATTCCAGAACAAGGTATGATTGTATTTGATATTTAGATGGGGTTAGGCCCCGACTTGAGGTCTAGTATCCGGATTGCACTGCTGTAGTGGGTCTGCTGACCCGCTGTTTTTTTAATTTCCTCTTTCTGGTCTCCCTGGTGTTTTACGCACATCAGAAGTCAATAGCAGCAGTGGCACATGACAGCATCTGTTAGCAGTTCCAAATATTACAAATCAACCCCTTAACATAGTGACTCTTTCATAATAGTAAGCCACTGGTAATAACAAGCCACTAAAGGTTAGCGGGCCGGCTCCCTATTCCTGATTCAGCCGGAATAGAGTTCTAGACATAAAAAGATTGTAGAGATATACACACAGACTGCGGCTATAATGCAAAAGGTGCATCCCCAGAGGATTAGTTGGTGGTTTGTGCAGCCTTACGCAATCAGACTGCTGTGGTTATGTTTCTATGTAAGATATTCCTTATAATTAGCTACTTGTTTTTTTTTTCTCTAGATTTTTGTTTGTTTGGAAAACTTTGACATTTACATTATTGTTTTTCCAGTCTTTACATTTCATAAGCATGCAATTTCATAAGGATGTGGAGACTTTTTCCGTCCATTGTACATTATCCATCTGTTTGTAATTATACAACAGTGGCGTTTTGACCTTCCAAGGAACATTCCTAATAAAGGATAATGAAAAATCTGTGTGCATTACTGTCAGCATGACTGAGCACATTTTAAAACGAGGGATAGTATCTTTAATATATCCAGAGTAGTCTACATATTATCAGTGACATTTGGTGAGGTGGCAAAAAAAATCTCAAATTTTATACATTAATTTCAGTATAAGAAAATGCACTGTATTGATTCGTTATTTATATGAACTGGTGAAAATTCAGACAATTCTGGATTTGGCTGAAATAAAAGTACAACTTTACATTTATCTACCAAAATGTTTTCACATAAAAAAGTTGGGCTTGAAAGTGTAATTGTCATAAAAATATACAAGCAAATAAATATTTGTTTCTACCTGTCCTATACTAAAAGCGGCATCGTGTTTACATGTTAAATATTTTGCTTTACAAGTATTCTATTACGCTTGTACCTGATGGACTGGAATAGTCCATTGTACTGAAAAATATTGTTGTGGATTGAAGGCATAAAATGCATTCAATATTCACCGCTTTCCCTGCACCAGTTAATATTTCCTACTATGTTGCCATTAAACCATCCATTGTTACTCAGAAAACACTGTTATATCGTTGTAGATCACCACAATCCAATTTGAATTTAAGCAGGAATGGGATAGGCATAAGGCTAGCCTAAACAAAAGATAAATCCAGGTAAAGTATCCATGTAATTGGGCAGACTAGATGGGCCGAAAGGTTCTTATCTGCCGACATTTTTCTAATCCCATTTTAAAGTCTTTGGGCCCTATTCCAAGGTTGGTGTTAACTACAGCTGTTGGAAACATAACAACTCCATAGACTATAATGGCTCTGGTAAGTTTATAACAGCTCTGAGTAAGTTTACACCAACTTTAGAATAGGACTTATTATTGAAGACACGATCAAATATTTAATTGAGCTCACAAATACATATTTATATTAAATACTAGGACAAGGTATTGTGAGATGGAATATTTACGTACTACCAACATTTTGATTATAGCATTTAAAAGTAAAAGCTATGGCACACTGCTACACGCAGTGCCTATGTGGATGTGTATATGCTTGACTACCCTCTGGTTCTATTCCTACATTTTGGTTCTTGAAGGATCTATCAGGTAAGTTGGGCTACTGATAGGGGGCCCTATGCATCCTCTTCAGCTGAGCGCAGGGCTTCAGATGGGTGGAGGGGGCATGTGTGCATGGGAGGTAAGGGGCACCTGCCTAACTGGCCAGATCAGCCTAACACCAGCGATCAATGGAGTGATAGATGTCACACCCATATTACCCTCACATCCATCAGCTAAAGCCTATTCAGTCACTATATGTAGACCACATTCTCAGCGTGTTCTTGGTTACAGTGATTTACTGAGAACATTAATCACATGTGAAATGACATTTTCTCGGCCGCCTGACACACTGAAACACATACAAGTAAAGTCATCTCATGTTTAATTGATTCAATCTTATTATATCACATTATTTAAATTTAAATACAGATTATTTGAAAGATCTGCAAGGAATATGCAAATCTTATGACATGTGATCAACAGAGGACCCCACCTATTCTATTAGCACGACAATGGATTGAACAGTACCTTCTTTCCTTCCAAGCTCAGATCACTAATCTAATTTATCAATGGAACACCTGGTGGGCTCAGTCTCCTCTGTAAACCTTGGTAGGTGCAGTGTGTATTGTCAATCAATTAATTACTTTCCTGAACAGGATTTTTGCTTGACATTATAATTCTTACAATAAATTTGATTTACTTTTTTTAATAAAGCTTTTATAGACATTTTACAGTTCAAAAAGGACAAAGGCATGTATACAAATATATCCAATGCCTCCAACAGCACAGCGTGATAATAACAGAAACAGTAGAGACCGCGAATGCACAAACACGATAAAGTACCAGAAGTTAAGGGGACCAAACTGGGGCCATTCGGGAGTGAATAAAGCGCCGGTGGAGCGCGGGGGCCGAAAAGAAAAACACCAGGAGGGGGGGGCAAATAAAAGAAATAAAGAGGGGGAGAGGAAAGGGAAGGGAAACACACACACAAACCAAAAGAGAAGAGAGGGAGAAGAGGAGAGAAAAAAAAAAGATAGTTGGGTGGCCAGGTTGACTCCTGTCCACCCAACCAGCTACACCTCACCCAGAGAAGGCCAGCGCAGCAATAGCGGGAGACGCAAACCTCTCAAGCCAAAGAGCCCAAACGCCCTCAAAGTAATCCATACAGCCGTGCAGTACTGCCATAAGGTCAAGATATGCCAAATCTTGGCGTCAATCTGAGCGTGCCCAGGTGGGGGGGAGCTTTCCATGTACGGGCGAGGCAGACCGCAGTGCAGACTCTAGAGATCAGATTGTTACAACGGTTGGGCAAGTCAATTCTGCAGTACAGACTGTTAAGGCTAGGGTCAGACGAACGCATTTTCGCGTTGTCTGTGAAAAAGTGCGTTCGAACAAATGGACGCATTTTTTCACGGAGTACGCGATAGCGGTCATACGATGCGCATTTGCGTTCGTGATTTTGTACGGATCATCAATAAAACACTTTTTGCATCTGGACGTTATGTTGGCCGGACATTAGCAGTGTCTGACATCTCCAAATCACGCACACACGCCGCTAGCGGACGCAGCGCACTCTGTACGACCGTACTAGCGGTTTGACGTTCGACAAAATGCTTTCGTTTGCCACTTGCGTTGCGCAGCCGGACTTTCGTGCGACCGTACTTCGTATATTGGCCGTCATTGCCCGTCATTTGCTGCTAGTGCGGCCGTAATTAAGTGCGCCAGAACGCACGTTTAAAGTGCGCTAGTCTGACCCTAGCCTAAGTAGGGCAGTCCAGGGGTCAGGCTCGAGGGGTACACCGAGGTACCCACCCAGATCCCGGAAAACTGACTCCCATAAGGGTCTAACCATGCCACACTCCCACCAGGATAAATTAGATTTTTTTTTTAAATAAACTCGGTGGTATAGATGTTTCCACATAAAATTTCTACTTGAATTCCATAATAAGCATTTGCCAAATTGAGGATAATAAACAGTTAATTATGGATGAATTGTTTGATATGGTAGAGTGCTCTCAAGAAATACTGGCCTATTATATTAAAGGTCAATGTCCTGGGTAATTTTTTACCGGAGATACGATTTTTATTTTGTAAATAAGTCAGCTTATATCCAAAATGAGAGGGCCTCGCAGGGCCACAGGTAATCATCAGTTAAAGCTCATCATAAGATAAATAATAAATCTAAGAAAAGTCAACTAAAGACATCTAACATAATTAGGGGGGTGGGAGGGGAGAAAAAAAGAAAGAGAAAAAAAGGGAAAAGAAAATAATAAAGAAAATAATAATAATAAAAAAAAAGAACTAACAAGGGGTAGGGGCAAAAGGCCAAAATTGTGCCACCCCTGGCATGTTCCCATGAGTCCAAAGGACAGTGGGAGACTAAAGGAAACAAATGGCACCAGGCGTGGGTACTCAGGGGCCAAGCCGGACACCAGGTCACGGTGGCACTCCCCAAGACGATACGAATAGGCCAAAATAGAAAGAGAAGAAGAAGGGAAAAAAAAAAAAGGATGGGGGGGTAGGGGTATCAGCAGAAGTCATTGAAATTGAGATAAGCCCTCTGTCGGGGACAAGCACAACAAAAATGACTGATTGTTCACAAAGAAAATCTAAAGAGTCTCAAAATGTGGGGTGGGAATTAGTTGGGGAAATCACAGCGGGAGATAGAGAGTCCCGAATACATAGAGCAGAAATCCCCTCACCCTGCATCAACAAATGGCAAGGGACATGGAACAGGCAACGTGTCGCCCAAAAGGCTGAAGCATCTGGTTATCGCCAGCCCTAGCCTCGAAGAAGGTCATCCAGCTCGGTCCGGTTCCTGGCCGCCTCGTAGACGCCACCGTCAGAAGCTCATGATAAGAGCGCTCAGCATCTCGCAGTGCGCATCCGAGCCATCTGGACAGCCTGCTGGGGGAGTCATCCACTTCAGGCCTTCGAGGGGGGACTGGAGGCACTGGGTATGCCAATACAAGCTTCTCGCACAGCGCACAGGTCGCCTCCTCACCACCAGAAGTCAGGAGCAGTTCAGGGTGCCGGTTTTCCCGAGCCTGCATCACATGGAGGTCGTCGTCCATATCACTTCCCTCCAGGGCATCAGCAGCAAGCAAGAAGGTCTCAGCTGTGTATTGGGCAGTAGCAGCCCTGATCGCAGCCATCCTCGGGGCCTCCACCACCTGAGAGGACCGCATTGCAGCCATCATCCTGCGCCATACCCCTTTGGTGAGGGGGCCAGTAGCGTCTCTCTCTGTCAACAGTAACAAGCAGGTGTCAAGGCCGGAGAGAACAGCCCCCAGACCTCCAGCGGGGGAGGTGGTCCTTTTGGTCGCCGACTCACGGGTCCGTCCGCCGCCCCCATAGAACCCTCAGCCAGGGTAGCCAAGAGACGGGGGCCCTCCGTCTCTGCAGTGCACATCCAAGTAGAGGGCGCCGGGGGTAGGAACGGTGCAGCATTTTAAGGCAAGGTCCCAAGATGGCCGCCGGAGCAACTCTCTGGCCAGGGAGCACCTGCGACTCTCGGCCCAGGGTTCAGCTGTTTCGTGCAGCCAGGCATTAAGCACAGGATTAAAAGCCTCCACTCCCCTCAGATCCCTTGCGGCTGTCCCAGCTCGTCAGGCACCACAGCAGAAGCTGGGCAGTAGGCCGTAAGATGGCCACCGGCATCTCAGCCCCACCACAACTCGGCCCGTAAGGCAGTCTCAAGTCTGGAATCGGCCCGTAAGGCAGTCTCAAGTCTGGAAGGGGGACTGAACAGGCTTCGGACAGCTCAGTACCGGTGGCCAGCTACCGTAGGACCTCAAAGCAACAGCACAACCGAGAAAAGAGTCATCAGGAGGTCCCCAAGAGAGCAGGACATGTGGAGCTCCTTCAAAGCAGGTCCGCTCTCGCTGGCAGCCAGCCACACCCCCCCCCCCACAAGTAATTTTTAAAGAGGGTGAATTCTAGAAAAAATATTCAGCCACCAAGTGTGTTACCAGTTGTTATTAGAAACAATAAAAGTACATGAAAGAAAAACCTAATGTTTTTTTTTAAATGTGGGACATGTTCTCTGTGTAAAGAATTAAAATTTAGTAAAAAAGATATTATCATATCAGTTCTAGGTCTTAGGCTAGGGTCAGACGAACGCAGCTTTAACGTGCGTTTAGCCGCACAAAATCACGGCCGTGCTAGCAGCAAATGACGTCCAATGCCGGGGAACACACGAAGTACGGCCGCACGAACGTTCGTCCGCGCAACGCAAGTGGCAAACGAACGCATTTTTTCGAGAACGTCAAACCGCTACTACTGACGTACAGAGTGGGCTGCGGCCGGATAGCGGCGTGTGTGTGTGATTGGGAGACGTCAGACACTGCTAATGTCCGGCTAACATAACGTCCAGACGCAAAAAGGGTTTTATTGATGATCCGTACAAAATCACGGACGAACAGGCGCATCGTATGACCGCTACCGCGTATTCCGTGAAAAAATATGTCCGTTCGTTCGACCGCACTTTTCCACGGTCGACGCGAAAAATGCGTTAGTCTGACCCTAGCCTAAGGAAAGGTTCAACATGAAGTACTTTATTAATTGTAACACCACCAATGTAATACTGTATATGTTTTGGAGTGTGGATGTGGGGCTCAATCTATTGGCAAAACCAAATGTAAACTAAAGGAGAGGATTTACGAGCACTTTTATCTGATTTTCAAAAATAGTGCTAAACATATTAGTAAGACTTTGTATTAAGTGCCCACTTCTTAATTTTGCTACTTTTAAATGGCGTGGACTTGAAAGGGTTACTCCGCACTGGACTGGAGTGGTAGGGACCTAGGGCTAGCTTTGTCCCAGGTGGAGCCCTGCTGGCTTTTTAAAATGGAGACAACTAAAATCCCTGGTCTAAATTCAGATATGGATCTCCTTTCTTTAGTGTACTGTTATAGTTAGAAAATGATTTTTTTTTTCTGTCTCTGCACTATTTATTGTCTGGGGTGCTAATCCGAGAAATGACACCAAAAGAATATAATATGGGATGCTTGTATGCATAAACAGCGCTGTCCTAGTAGTGGTTTTGACCAGTTGCATAAACCTTATCTCTGCTTCAAAGCCATAGTGTGGCATAGCATTGATTTTAGGGTTCTGTATAATAACAGACCCAGGATGCATAAAAGTGAGAAAGGGGTCATTTGCATATCCTACCCAGAATTCCTTGCTGCATATGGGGAATGTGGCACAGGAGCTCTGGGATACAATTCATCGAATTGCTGTGATGTGCAAGTGGCTTCTGCAATAATAAACACACTTTTTTAAATATATATAATATATATACTTCACACTCACTGTTTACTGTAATATATTGGAACTCTGGGTAATAATGTGTTTTAGACTTGTTAAAGATTTGTTATATGGTGATCTGTGTCTTTCTCTGAGTTTTACCAAGGATTCTCGATTTGCCAGTACTAACAATTGAAAAGATGTTTCCTTGCCCTTATCTAAGATGGCGAATTCAGCTTCGAATGTATGTTCAACGTGTCACTTACAGTTTGGAACATACTGTTGCTGTTTGACTGTGCTTGAGGAGAAAGTAAAACAGTTTTTAAAGGGCAGCATCTACAGAGGACCTCTAGCTCCTGATAAAGTTGATTTAATCAATGAAATGCATAGAGCGAACTATAGGACCATTGTTACTGGTCAGACTATTGTGTTTTTAACCCCTGACATCTCCTAAGGGCACCTGGTGGGTTGCAGCTTAAACAAAACGCTTACACATTAGTACCCAGAGTTCCAATATATTACAGTAAACATTGAGTATAAAGTATATATAACAGCCGTGTTACCATGCACTCCAGCTTTCAAAACCTTCAATGCCTGGTGCCTGCTTCGTGGCTCAATTTTATAGAGAACGCAAAAGATGTACCGGCACTCCAGGTCTGTAGAATATCAACTATTTATTCTCCAAGAAAGTCAACGTTTCAGCTCTGATTAGGTGCTTTCATCGGGACATATGTATGTCCCGATGAAAGCTCCTAATCGGAGCTGAAACGTTGACTTTCATGGACTATTTCATGGACTATTTCATGGACTTTCATGGACTCGTTGACTATTTATTAATAGTTGATATTCTACAGACCCGGAATTCCGGTACATCTTTTGCTCTCTCGCTCTCTCTCTCTATATATAAAAATATATGGTGGCTGGTTGGGTGGGCAGGAGTCGACCTGGCTACACTTGCAGGGTTATTCAGAAAGAGGTGAAAACCAGGAGAATTGCCAGAAGAGTGAACAATTTAGACCAAATAGCCGATTTGGAAAGTGAGATAAATGGGAGAAGTTTTCTGGTTTGGCTATTTTGACTTAGAATTTTAACTTCTCCAGTCATTTTCCTGGTTTTCACCTCTCTCTGAATAACCCTATCTTTTTTTCTTTTTCTCCTCTTTATCCGTCTCTTCTCTTTTGGTCCGTGCGCGTGTTCCCCTTCCCTTTTCTTTTAATTGCTTCCCCTCCCCCTTCCTGGTGTTTTTCTTTTGGGCCCCCACGTTCCTCTAGCTCTGTATTCACTCCCGAATGGCCCCAGTTTAGTCCCCTTAACTATTGGTAGTTACCGGCTGGATGGAGTAGAGGTAACATCACTGCTCTAGAACCTTGGAGTCACAGGTTTGAATCCTGGTCAGAGCACCTCTCCAGTAAGTGTCCTTGGGCAAGACACCTCATGGTACACACCTGCCCACCACACAATATCGGCTGTGGAGTCCAGTGGTAACATCTCTACCCTTCGACTGTGGAGAAGCAAGTCAAGATCCCGTTCGGTACAACTGTGGAGAAGTCTCGACTTTACGAGAAGCGGGTTCAACATTAACCACCAGGTCACTGATCATCGCTACAATCATGGAAAGACGACTCGATTCCACTCAGAAGACACCTCCAGTGAGTGTCCTTGGGCAAGACACTTAATGATATGGATGTGCCTACCTCACAAAATACTTGTACATCTCATAGATTGTAAGTTCCCTTGTGAACAGGGTCCCCCTGAATCAGGCCGTATCATTCATGTGTGGTATTCTAATGTATCAACCCCTTGTACACTGATCTCGTAAAGTGCTGTGGAATGTGTGGCACTATATAAATAAAGGATAATAATAATAAAAAAAACAACTGGTACTTTATCGTGTTTGTGCATTCGCGGTCTCTACTGTTTCTGTTATTATCACGCTGTGCTGTTGGAGGCATTGGATATATTTGTATACATGCCTTTGTCCTTTTTGAACTGTAAAATGTCTATAAAAGCTTTATTAAAAAAAGTAAATCAAATTTATTGTAAGAATTATAATGTCAAGCAAAAATCCTGTTCAGGAAAGTAATTAATTGATTGATAATACACACTGCACCTACCAAGGTTTACAGAGGAGACTGATCCCACCAGGTGTTCCATTGATAAATTAGATTAGTGATCTGAGCTTGGAAGGAAAGAAGGTACTGTTCAATCCATTGTCGTGCTAATAGAATAGGTGGGGTCTTCTATTGATCACATGTGACAGGATTTGCATATTTCTTGCAGATCCTTTAAACAATCTTTATTTAAATTAAAACCATGTGATATAATAAGATTGAATCAATAAAACATGAGATGACTTTACTTGTGTGTGTTTCAGTGTGTCAGTCGGCCGAGAAGATGTCATTTCACATGTGATTAATGTTCTTAGTAAATCACTGTAACCAAGAACACGCTGAGAATGTGGTCTACATATAGTGACTGAATAGGCTTTAGCTGATGGATGTGAGGGTAATATGGGTGTGACATCTATCACTCCATTGATCGCTGGTGTTAGGCTGATCTGGCCAGTTAGGCAGGTGCCCCTTACTTCCCATGCACACATGCCCCCTCCACTCGTCTGAAGCCCTGCGCTCAGCTCAAGAGGATGCATAGGGCCCCCTATCAGTAGTCCAACTTACCTGATAGATCCTTCAAGAACCAAAATGTAGGAATAGAACCAGAGGGTAGTCAAGCATATACACGTCCACATAGGCACTGCGTGTAGCAGTGTGCCATAGCTTTTATACTTTTAAATGCTATAATCAAAATATTGGTAGTACGTAAATATTCCATCTCCCAATACCTTGTCCTAGTATTTAATATAAATAGGTATTTGTGAGCTCAATTAAATATTTGATCTCGTCTAACTCACAAATAATGGGCCCTATTCTAAAGTTGGTGTAAACTTAACCAGAGCTGTTATAAACTTAACTCCATAGAATATAATGGCTCTGGTAAGTTTACAACAGCTGTAGTTAACACCAACCTTGGAATAGGGCCCAAAGACTTTGAGAGAGGATTGTAGTGCAGGGAAAGTGGTGAATATTGAATGCATTTTATGCCTTCAATCCACAACAATATTTTTCAGTACAATGAACTATTCCAGTCCATCAGGTACAAGCATAATAGAATACTTGTAAACCAAAACATTTAACATGTAAACACGATGCAGCATTTAGTATAGGACAGGTAGAAACAAATATTTATATGCTTGTATAATTTATGACAATTACACTTTCAAGCCCAACTTTTTTATGTGAAAACATTTTAGTAGATAAATGTAAAGTTGTACTTTAATTTCAGCCAGAACCAGAATTGTCTGAATTTTCACCAGTTGATCTAAATAACGAATCAATACAGTACCACATGGAAGAAACAGACAAGGAGGCCACACAGGCGTCCATGCGGAAAGAAAGTCTGTTCTCATAGCCATCCCTTCCACACTCGTGTGACCCCGGCCCAAACTATAAGGACATTTCATTCACAGATTGAGGAAATACAAAATCAGAAAGAGGTACATCTCAGTAAAGCTGATCTGGATAGCTTTGCGTCAAGAGTTGAGTGATGCAGAAAATCAACTGAGGAAGTCGTTTGTTCCAACGAAATTCCCCAACCAGTGAGCACAGAGGTGCACGCTGCTCTGCTGGCCAATGGGGAGACTAAAAATTCCCAACAAGTACAGCAAGTTGCTAGGGAAATCCTTACCATGATATTTTGAATGTAGCATGACTATCAAATTAATTCAGGAGCACTGGCATCAAAGAAACAACCATATTAGACCCCACAAGCCCCCCACTGGACCATGAGGTATTCATCCGATCCAGCAACTCTATCCCCCTCTCTTGGGCTACCAAATGGCTAACCTCATGGCCCTCTCTTTATCATAACTTCTTTTGTCCTGCCATTTAAAACTTCCTTCTGCAGCCATGCCTAACCTTAATTACAAGACCCAACCCTAAAGCACTGTTAAAACAACCATATGATGTTGCTGTTGTGAGCATCATTGTTAAAGAGTTGTGTTACTTGAAAGTATTATTTTTAGGATGATGGACAATACCCAGCCTAGACTATTCTGAACAAGTAAAGCCTTTGTGCTGTATCTAGAAAATAAAGGTGAAGCCATGCTGCCCCCTGCAGTGACTATAGTGAATGTGTAATGATGGCGGCCTACTACAATTTGTTTATATTTGCGGGATCTGTCAGGGAAGCTATGATCGCAGCACCTCAGGGTGTCGGACTCAATTGACTGCATGGCTCCAGGTGAACAAGTGATGAAAGGGACACCCACTAAAACAACCAATTCATCCTAAAATAAGCGATAAATGAAGTGACAGATGTAAAACCCATATTAGCCTCTTATCCAACAGCTACACTCAGATACAGAAAAATAATCCTAAATTAATTATTTTTATTCTTTTAATTCCTAAAGATTTTCATCACATATTATAATTTAAGTGAAATCCAAGTAATATGCAAATTACTGGCAATGGCATTGTGGCCTAATGTCCCCTCATTATTAGCTTGCCAATGGTTTAAGGCTGGGGTCAGACTAACGCATTTTTAACGTGCGTTTAGGCGCACTTAATCACGGCCGCAGTAGCTTCAAATGACGGGCAATAACGGCCAATATACGAAGTATGGCTGCACGAAAGTCCGGCCGCGCAACGCAAGTGGAAAATGAACGCATTTTTTCGAGAACGCAGAACCGCTAGTACTGACGTACAGAGTGCGCTGCGTCCGCTAGCGGCATGTGTGCGTGAGGAGATGTCAGACGCTGCTAATGTCCAGCCTAGATAACGTCCAGACGCAAAAAGTGTTTTATTGACGATCCGTACAAAATCACGCACGAAAAGCACATTTTGACGGTCGCTGCAAATAATGCGTTCGTTTGACCCTAGCATAAAGCCATTTATCTCCTTTGAAGCTTTCACAACATATGCTTTTCAAATAAATTCCCAGTGTGACCAGTTTACTAATCTACTGTTTAAATTAGTATCCATGTTATACATTAATTACGTTACATATATTTTAGTATATTTACATACAGATTTACTGTGTTGCCTACAAAAGTAATAGTTTAATCTTCACATCATGCATTAATCTGCATTTAACAATCATGATCATGGTGTCATGTGAATATGCTGTGTCGCTATGGGTGTGGTAGACAAAAAGATGGTAAAACGGAGGTGTTAATTATTAGCTTGCCAATGGTTTAAAACAATTTATCTCCTGTAAAGCTTTCACAACTTTTCAAAGAAATTCCCAGTGTGATCAGTTTACTAATATACGGTTTAAATTAGTATCCATGTTATACATGAATTACATTACATATATTTTAGAGCATTTGTACAATATTTTCCAGATTTCCCGTGTTACCAATAAATTAATATTAATATATTTTAATATTCACATCACACATTATTCTGCATATATATATTATGATCATGGTGTCGTGAATACGCTGTGTTGTTGTGGGTTTACTTTAAGGGAAACTCTAGGCAAAAAGAGCATAAAACGGAGGTGTTAATTATTATCCCTGCTGGTCCCTACCTCTGTTTTCTTTCCTCCCCATATATCAGCAGCATTGTATAAATTTACCCTTTCTGCCCCGCACTGCTCTTCTGGCTCACCTGGTGTCCCGCTGCAGGAAGCTTTGACTTGGAATCCTGATGATTGTTGCTATTAACACAGGTTTGATGTCACTGCTATTACATCATCATAATAACTGTCAGGGGACCAGCCAGATAAAGCACCCAGAACAGAGATGATGGTTGACGTCACCCTGGCCATGATCATTTCCAAAGAGATGCCAGGCTCCTACTCCATAGTTCATGTTAAAGAATCGGTTGCCCCTAGTAAACCTCTGGAATGTTTTCCTATTAATGTATTAATTGGGATGTGACATTGAACATCTAAGGCAGGCCTGTCATTTGGTGGCGGGGGGTGGGTGGGGGTTAGGTCTTCACAATTTCAAGAGACAGTCCTGAGGCCATCTGCTTCCTTGCTGTTGCCAAGTTTAATGGCTCATTGTTTCCCTAAATTCTTTTTAAATTGCGTAACTATTTAATATATTGAAATGTGATTGCATATTAAGAGTTGAGTTTCCATTATGTGCTCTCTAGCAGTTAATCGTATCTGCTCATTCCCTTAGTGTTGTGAGCCATGTATCCAGGCATATCACAAAGCAGCTGCTGATGTCACAATGAGCAAGTTCCATCACAAACACACAGCTGCATTCTATGTGTCAGAACCTTTAGATCAACCTAACCAGGATAGAGTAACGGAGTTAACAGCAAGAGAGTAATAAAAAAAGTTTGCTTGACATCACAGCCCTTATGTAGCTGACATCACACATGCACACATTCACTGATATTGCTATACATGTGCATAGGAGAGAGCTCAATGTGAGATACTTTCTTTTTCCTGCAAAGGTTGCCTTTTAGCTGATTATTTGAAAAAAGAGAGTTTATGAGATGGGAGGCACAAGTGGAAGTAGAAAGAGCAATGAAAGACTGGAAAAAATAAGGAAACCAATAAAGTTAATTTTTAAAAAAGCATTCCCTATATCAGATACACACATCTGCAGGGTTATTCAGAGAGAGGTGAAAACCAGGAGAATGACTGGAGAAGAGAACAAAACCAAAGACTAGACCAAATAGTCGATTTGGAAAGTGAGATAAATGGAAGAATTATTCTGGCTTTGCTGTTTTGACCTAGCATTTTCACTTATCCAGTCATTCTCCTGGTTTTCTCCTCTCTCTAAATAACCCTGACGGATTCGGACATACCACACAAACACCCCATTATATTCATATAGACATATCTGTCAGGCCGCTTATCCCTCCAAACGCCGTCCTGAGGGTACGGCATCACGGATTGGGGCTTAGACCAACGAGGGCCTCAGCTGCCAATCTTCAGTGACCAGACCCTGCACTGTCCTCAGGGCACGCATGACCCCCTCGAGTGGTTCATCGCATCCCCTTCAACTGCTGAGGAACGGCGATGACCCTTGGCATCATACGTGGCCAGCCAAGATGGCACCTCCCGATTGCACGTCTGACACAGCCAATCACCATTAGCCGGCATGGCAGTGGCGGACCAGTTCCTATGGTAACCTCAAAGTATTTTCTCCCTATTGGTGGACATTCTACAAGCACCCTATTTAAATCCCAGCCTGTATGCTGTTCACTGCTCAGTTGTCCTGTGCCGCCTAGTATCCCTGTGGTATCTTCCTGCGCTCCTGCCTTGGTTATTGGATTCCCCTGTGTACTGACCCTTGAAAAGAATACCAGACTATGCTTCCACCAAACGTAGGTGCTGGTGCACCCCCTTTACCTTGATTGTTGTTCTGATCTCGAGATTTACGGTGTCTCCTACTGGCCTCTTCTGCATATTGTACTTCAGTGACATAACTCGAAATGAGTGTTTCCTTAACCTGTCCTCGGGGATCAGTAACAGGTCAGGTTTGCCAGATACTTGAAATGCAAAATAGGTTGTATGATTTGCTGCTCAGTAATTGCAGGATTTAGTCTGTATTTCCCCAAGGCAATCCTTAAAATCTGGCTTGTTAGTGCTTCTTGAGGAGAGGGTTGGAAAACGCTGCTCTAGATTGTAACCTCGTCTGAGCTGCCCTCTACACCTCGTCTCTGCTTCCCAAGTCTGTTTGCAAATTTGATATTTTAGAGCCTCATTCTTGAGGAAACTGTTGGCTCTATATAAATGATAAAAGAAATAATAAAACTCTTTCACCCAATAACATACAAAATCTGACATTGTGCTGCATGGAAACACATTTGACGTGTAGGTAAAGAAAAGCAACAAAAAACTTGTTTGAACAGATTGACAATTAACCAGTCTTAGGCACGGGTGCACATGAGCTCACCTAGTGCGCCTGTGCGTACGCACTTACTGGCGCCCATCACAGCCATGTGACGCTGCGACAGGGCCGGTCACACGCCTGTGCGTGCGTAAGAAGTGCGCACGCAGCAAGCGTCCACCCAGAAAGCCTCCCCATTGATGCGCTAGGATGCGCGTCGACAGGGTTGAAATGCGTGATCCTCCATAGAAGGATAGCACTTTGCAGTGCTGAGGGGGGCAGGCAGGGGTTGAGAGGAAGGAACGTCCACTCTCACGGATGTTCCTTCCACTCTGAAGTGCGCTCATGTGCACCCGGACTTACTGCCTACGACACTCGCCAGGAAATCAGCAATCCAACAATAGGAATTAGGTTTGTGAAAAATATTGTTGCAAATTGAATGTTTCCCTACCATGCTGCCTTAAACCATCCATTGATACTCAAACACTGTTACATTGTTGTAGATCATCTAGTCCTTTCTTTAAGTTTTTACTCTTTAGTTAGACTAAATAACATATTTCTATTAAATAATAAGATAATGTATTGCGACATCTAAAATTTATTACTAATATTTTCTTGTACTGATACCAATTAGTAAAAAGTAAAAGCTATGGCACACTGCTACACGCAGTGCCTATGTGGATGTGTATATGCTTGACTACCCTCTGGTTCTATTCCTACATTTTGGTTCTTGAAGGATCTATCAGGTAAGTTGGGCTACTGATAGGGGGCCCTATGCATCCTCTTCAGCTGAGCGCAGGGCTTCAGACGAGTGGAGGGGGCATGTGTGCATGGGAAGTAAGGGGCACCTGCCTAACTGGCCAGATCGGCCTAACACCAGCGATCAATGGAGTGACAGATGTCACACCCATATTACCCTCACATCCATCAGCTACAACCTATTCAGTCACTATATGTAGACCACATTCTCAGCGTGTTCTTGGTTACAGTGATTTACTGAGAACATTAATCACATGTGAAATGACATCTTCTTGGCCGACTGACACACTGAAACACATACAAGTAAAGTCATCTCATGTTTTATTGATTCAATCTTATTATATCGCATTATTTAAATTTAAATACAGATTATTTGAAAGATCTGCAAGGAAAATGCAAATCTTATGACATGTGATCAAGGTTCAATCCCACCTTCCTATTAGCACATCAATGGATGAAAAGTCCTTTCTTACATTCAAAGCTCACATCACTGTATCTACTTCTCAATGGAACACCTGGGGTCTCAGACTCCTCTCTAAGTATTGGTAGATGGAGTGTGTATTGTCATTCAATCAAATATTATACTGAACAGGATCATTGCTTGAAATGATCCTTTTTACAACAATTTTTGATACTTTTTTAATACTCAGAGGTGTAGACTCTTCCACATAACATTTTTTTATTTAATTCTACGATAAGCATTTGTAAGGTCTCTGCAGATTTGAAGATAATACACAGTTAATTATGGACGAACGGTGTGATATGGTAGAGGGTTTCTCTGTATGATGCAAACTATTATCTATAAAAGGAAATAAACTTTAATAAAGTTACATTTACAAATTGAGGTTAAATAACCATTAGAAGCACATCTAAGTTAAGCTGATTTGGATAGCTTTGTAGCAAGAGTTGAAAGATGCACAAAACCAACTGAGGAAATCATTTGCTCCAACAAATTTCCCAACCAGTGAGCACAGAAATGCCCGCTGCTCTGCTGGCCAGTTGGGAGACTAAAGGGGTTATTCAGAGAGATTCGAAAAGTCACCGCACGATCAGAGACCTTTCGTTCCCCACAGTTCAGGGCAATTTGGCGATTCTAGTTCGCCGACCCTGCGGTGTATTCAGCAAGCACCGGAGGGCCTCTCGTAGTGAAGGGAAAACCCGCCGTAAACCTGCAGAACAATCGGCGAACACTCACTGAAAGCCTGCAGAAACTACCGTAAAAACCCCGCCGAACAAGCCAGAAAAACCAGACGAGCCATTGATCACAGCGCAGACCAGCCGCCGCAAAAACCCGACAAGCAGACAAGTGGGTTAAAAAAAACCAAAAAAAAACAGTACACTTGAAAGTTTCAAAATTGAAACGCTGTTTGCAAAAAAACCTGTATGAAAATGTCTGGAATTTACATATAAGATCCAATGAATGATAATAAGATGGGCTGTTACAAAAAAAAGACAGTACAATATAAAATAAACCTAAAAAAAATGTTGCTGAAAAAATCCCGAAAAATGCCTAAAAGATCCTAAAAAAAAATAAGAAAAAAATCGAGAAATAAAAGAGACTTTTTACAGCATAATAAAATAATAAACGGTTAGATATTGAATTAAATCGGGAATATTTTTAACATTGAAGCCTATGGGATTCGCCTGAGTAAAACTGATGAATGAAACCACCGAACGTCAGGGCATTTGCGCAACTTTTCTTTGCTGTTTGGTGTCTCTGAATAGACAAACCATCGCTTCTCTATGGGGGATTTCACTGCCCTCGAACAGGCACCGTACGTGCAGGAAATTCGCCAGGATTTGGCGAACTGCCTGCTCTCTGAGTAGCCGAATGGCCCCGAAATGTCCCGTACGCTGAAATTCAGTGTCCGGTTACATTCCGGTGACATTTCGGATCTCTCAGAATCTCTGGATCTCTCTATGCAATCTGAAAAAGCCCATCAACAAGTCTTTTGCTAATGGAATGGTGACCACTAGGGAAGTGAATGTATCAGAGCATGGCTACCAGATTAATTCAGGAGCAGAGGCATTGTTGGAACATAAGTATTAGACAATTCAAGTCCCCCACTAGACCATGATGTATCCGTCTAGTCCAGCAACTTTATACCCCTTCTGGGCCATCACAGTTGTGCCTTTACCCAGCCTAGACTATTCTGTACAAGTAAAGCCTTTGTGCTGTATCTAGAAAATAAAGGTGAAGCCGTGCTGCCCCCTGCAGTGACTATTTGGATGTGTAATGATGGCGGCCTACTATAATTTGTTTATATTTGCAGGCTCTGTCAGGGAAGCTATGATCGCAGCACCTCGGGGTGTCTGACTCAACTGACTGCATGGCTCCAGGTGAACAAGTGATGAAAGGGACACCCACTAAAACAACCAATTCATCCTAAAATAAGGGATAAATGAAGTGACAGATGTAAAACCCATATTAGCCTCTTATCCAACAGATATACAGTAAAATCTTGGATTGAGAGTAACTTGGTTTGAGAGGGTTTTGCAAGAAGAACAATTTTTTATAAATGTTAACTTGATAAACGAGCAAGGGAGTGTAATACGAGCAGTATGTACACTTCTGCTGAGTGTCATGTCAGAATGAAAGCCGCGTTCACACGAGCTCACTGAGTGCGTCTGTGTGACCTTTCCTCCCTGCGTCCGTCGCAGCATTCTGACGGCTCGACAGGGAGGGCCACACTGTGTAACATGCGTAATAGTATCGCACATTACACCGGACGTGCTGAAACCCTCCCAACAGATAGCAGTGGCGTCACTAGGGTTGGTGTCACCCGGTGCGGTAACTTATGGTGTCCCCCCCCCCCCCGAGTTTTACGGATTTTTTTTTAACTACTCTTACTCCTAAATCAGTACTCCCATATAACACTGAATGCTCATACACACAGCGCACATTACTGTGAGGTTTATTGCTGTGGAGCTCTCTCATATGCTCACACAAATTTTTGCCAACTGCCAGCAAGTACGGTGCCTGTTCGAAGGCAGTGAAAGCACACATGGATATATATTGCCCCCAGCAGCTCTGGATATATTGCCCCCAGCAGCTCACCCATGGATATATATTGCCCCCAGCTCACATATGGATATATTGCCCCAGTTCACAATTATATATTGCCCCCAACAGCTCACCCATGGATATATATTGCCCCAGCTCACATATGGATATATTGCGCCTCAGCTCACACATGGATATAGTGCGCCTCAGCTCACACATGGATATATTGCCCCAGACCAGCTCACACATGGATATTGCCCCAGCTCTCATGGATACTGCCCCCAGCACACATGGATACTGCCTCCAGCACACATGGATATGCCCCAGCAGCTCTCATGAATATGCCCCAGCAGCTCTCATGGATTTTGCCCCAGCTCCTCTCATGGATACTGCCCCAGCTCCTCTCATGGATATACTGCCCCAGCTCCTCTCATGGATATACTGCCCCAGCTGCTCTCATGGATAATGCCCCAGCTCCTCTCATGGATTTTGCCCCAGCAGCTCTCATGGATATGCCCCAGCAGCTCTCATGGATATTGCCCCAGCTCCTCTCATGGATATTGCCCCAGCTCCTCTCATGGATAGTGCCCCAGCTCCTCTCATGGATACTGCCCCAGCTCCTCTCATGGATACTGCCCCAGCTCCTCTCATGGATATACTGCCCCAGCTCCTCTCATGGATACTGCCCCAGCTGCTCTCATGGATTTTGCCCCAGCTCCTCTCATGGCTATGCCCCCAGATCCTCTCATTGATATTGCCCCAGCTCATGGATATGCCCCAGCTCATGGATATGCCCCAGCTCATGTATAATGCCCCAGCTCATGGATATGCCCCAGCTCATGGATAATGCCCCAGCTCATGGATAATGCCCCAGCTCATGGATCTGCCCCAGCTCATGGATACTGCCCCAGCTCATGGATTTGTCCCAGCTCATGGATACTGCCCCAGCTCATGGATACTGCCCCAGCAGCTCATGGATATGCCCCAGCTCATGGATAATGGCCCCAGCTCATGGATATTGCACCCAGCTAATGGATATACTGCCCCAGCTCATGGATATACTGCCCCCAGCACATGGATATAGTGCCCCCAGCACATGGATATACTGCCCCAGCAGCTCATGGATATGCCCCAGCTTATGGACAATGGCCCCAGCTCATGGAAAATGCTCCAGCTCATGGATATACTGCCCCAGCTCATGGATATACTGCCCCAGCTCATGGATACATATGCCCCAGCTCATGGATACATATGCCCCAGCTCATGGATACATATGCCCCAGCTCATGGATATGCCCCCAGCTCATGGATACTGCCCCAGCTCATGGATACTGCCCCCAGCTCATGGATATGCCCCAGCTCATGGATATGCCCCAGCTCATGGGATATTGCCCAAGCTCATGGATACTGCCCCAGTTCATGGATATATGCCCCAGCTCATGGATATGCCCCAGCTCATGGATATGCCCCAGCAGATGGATATGCCCCAGCAGCTCATGGATAATGGCCCCAGCCCCCAGCTCACCTCCTGCGCCGCGTGTTCGCTCCCTCTGAGTGTCCGGCGGCGTGCAGCTTGGGCGCTCACCTGGGGGAGCCACGTGACCAACCGCGATTGGCTGGTGACGTGTTTCCCCCAGGCGAGCGCCGAAGCTGCACAGCTTCGGACGCTCGCAGGGAGCGAACACGCGGCGCAGGGTGAGACACCCGCCCTTAGAGTGACGGTGTCACCCTAAAGGCGGGTGTCACCTGGTGCGGGCTGCACCCCCCGCCCCCACGTAGCGACGCCCCTGACAGATAGTGATCCCGTTAGTGATAAAAGTCCTGCACAGTAACCCTCCTCTTCCTCTCCCTCTCCCTCCCACCAGCCATGATTATTCTGAAAGGCAATGCGCAGGTTAAGTTGTTTTATTTTTACTTTATACTGTACAGTATTTTGTATCACTGTAATAATTTTAATATGAATAAATGGTTGTGGAATGAATCGTCACAGTTTCCATTATTTCTTATGGGGAAATTCGCTTTGATATAAGAGCGCTCTGGATTACAAACTCATTTCCGGAGTGAATTATGCTCACAATCCAAGGTATTACTGTACTAAGACATAGAAAAATCATCCTGAATTAATTATATTCATTCTTTTAATTCCTAAAGATTTTCATCACATATTATAATTTAAGTGAAATCCAAGTAATATGCAAATTACTGGCTATGGCATTGTGGCCTAATGTCCCCTCATTATTAGCTTGCCAATGGTTTAAAACTATTTATCTCCTGTAAAGATTTCACAACATATAATTTTCAAAGAAATTCCCAGTATGACCAGTTTACTAATCTACTGTTTAAATTAGTATCCATGTTATACATTAATTACATTACATATATTTTAGCGCATTTATGCACGGCTTTACAAACAGATTTACTGTGTTGCCTTTAAAAGCAATAGTTTAATCTTCACATCACACATTAATCTCCATTTACCAATCATGATTATGGTGTCATGTGAATATGCTGTGTCGCTGTGGGTGTTCTTTAAACCAGTGGATCTCAACCTGTGGACCCTCAGGACCCACAATTGTCCTTTGTCATTAAGTCACAACACCAAAATAATTTAATTTCTGAAACATAATTTATTCCACAAAACAACGTGCGCAATATTCTACAATGTATGCACTTTTTAAACAATTTTGTAAACTAACAGGGATTCTTTCCAAAAAGGATAGTGCAGGAATCACAGCACTAGTAAAAAACGAAAGCGCTGCTGAGGCAAAAACCCAGTAGAATAAACTGTATTTGAAACAAATGAAATTAATTAGAATTTATTGGAAAACTGGAGAAGCTTCTTGGTCTTAAGGTGTCTCAAATTCTGGGGTAATGGTAGAAAAGCAACTCTAATTTAAATCACTAGTGAATGAATAAAATATTATAATAAAACTTAAACTCATGTGTTCCGCCGACTGTCTCCGCTGATGCGCACATTATTTTTTCGTGGCAGCCTGCCCTCCCTGAACCTACACAATTTGCGTAGCTGAACGCTATGCTAATCGCGTAAGCTCAAGCTGGGCAAGAGATTGGGCCTGCAGAGCGTGTCTGGTACTGCCTACTTCCTGAACCTACGCTCTGCAGTGCCTCTGAAAGCACTGAAGAGCAATGGAATAGATTGGACCAATCGGAAAGCACCATCGGTCCAAGGCATTCAAACAACTCCTCCGTGGGAGGCTGGCCTTCCATGCATTGATTGACGCAGGACAGTCATGCGACTGTCCTTGTCTTGCAGTCAGTGGGCATGGGGCTGTGCTCAGGGTGTGGCTGCTCAGTTTTGCCACCTCCTCCCTGCAGGTGGAGGGGGCAGCGCGTGGCTGCCTGGAGTGGACAATGCAGATGCTGGGGGGCACTGAGAGCAGCCAGTTTCTGGGGAGCACTGAAAGCAACTAGTTCCTGGAGAGAACTGAGAGCAGCCAGTTCCTGGGGAGAACTGAGAGCAGCCAGTTCCTGGGGAGAACTGAGAGCAGCCAGTTCCTGGGGAGAACTGGGAGCAGCTAGTTCCTGGGGAGCATTGAGAGCAGCCAGTCCCTGGGGAGCATTGAGAGCAGCCAGTCCCTGGGGAGCATTGAGAGCAGCCAGTCCCTGGGGAGCACTGAGAGCAGCCAGTTCCTGGGGAGCACTGAACCTGAACCTATGTAACCTGTGTATATCTGGCTCTGGTACTAGCCAGTGCCTCACCAGCCACTGACCCCAACACACGTCACTGGTATGCTGGGATCAGAAAGCAGTGTGTGATTCTGCTGAGAATGCTCAGTGTACATTCTAGTTTTCTGCAGGGATTATCACATCAGCAGGAAGGTAGGAAAGGAAGAGGAGTGAGAGATTTATAGAGTAAAGCGTGATAGAAGGAGAAAGGATAGAGATATGGAGAAATGGAGAGTAAAACATAGCTACAAGGACAGATGGAAAAATATACAGAAAGACACACAGATATAGATGGACAGGCAGAATAACAGATATTCAAAAAGAAGGATGCATAAACAGGTAAAAGGACAGATTAATAAAAGGCCAGAGACTAAGTACTCCCAAAACCATGAGCCACTGTGCAAAATGCACATCTCAGTGAAGCAAAAGGCGGTTGGGTAAGGGGGGGGACTCCCTATGTATATTTGACACAATTAAATATACATAGGGAGCCCCCCCCCCTTACCCAACAGCTTTTTGCTTCACTGAGATGTGCATTGTGCACAGTGGCTCATGGTGTTGGGAGTACTGAGCTGCTGCCAGTCACCACCCCACACCTTTCCATTATAGATTCTTTCCCCTCCCCCCTTGCAATTTCAGAGTATTTTACCTGAAGCAGTGGGCCCCAAATGGCACCTGGGAACATTCAGAGGTAGCCGTGCCGCCTGGGACCGCTGCTGCAGGCAAGATGCATCAGCGGGTCCCAGGCATTAGAGAGGCCTGGGGGCACTTGCCCTGCGACCCAGTCCGGCCCTTTTCACGACCCACGTTTGGGTCGCGACCCACCACTTGAGAAACACTGCTTTAAACTACATGGTAGACAAAAAGATCGTAAAACGGAGGTGTTAATTATTATCCCCTGCTGGTCCCTACCTCTGTTTTCTTTCCTCCCCATAAATCAGCAGCATTGTATAAACTTACCCTTTCTGCCCCGCACTGCTCTTCTGGCTCACCTGGTGTCCCGCTGCAGGAAGCTTTGACTTGGAATCCTGATGATTGTTGCTATTAACACAGGTTTGATGTCACTGTTATTACATCATCATAATAACTGTCAGGGGACCAGCCAGATAAAGCACCCAGAACAGAGATGGTGGTTGACGTCACCCTGGCCATGATCATTTCCCAAGAGATGCCAGGCTCCTACTCCATAATGATGGTAAAGATTTGGGAGCCCCTAGAAAACCTCTGGAATTTATTCCTATTAATGTAATGATTGGGGTGTGACGTTGAACATCTAAGGCTGGGGTCAGACTAGCGCATTTTTTACGTGCGTTTAGGCGCACTTAATCACGGCCGTAGTAGCAGCAAATGACGCGCAATGACGGCCAATATACGAAGTACGGCTGCACAAAAGTCCGGCTGCGCAACGCAAGTGGAAAATGAACGCATTTTTTCGAGAACGCAGAACCGCTAGTACTGACATATGGAGTGCGCTGCATCCGCTAGCGGCATGTGTGCGTGATTAGGAGACGTCAGACGCTGCTCATGTCTGGCCAACATAACGTCCAGACACCCCAAGTTTCCTGGTTTGGATCCGTAAAAAATCCCGCACAAAAATGCGCATCGTATGACCGTTTTTGCGCATTCCGTGAAAAAATACGGCAATGCGTTCGGACGCACTTTTTGACGGTCGCTGCGAAAAATGCGTTAGTCTGACCCTAGCCTAAGGCAGAACTGTCATTTGGTGACGGGGGGGGGGGTTAGTTAGGTCTTTACAATTTCAAGACAAAGTCCTGAGGCCATCCAGTGGCGTAGCGTGGGGGGGTCCTCGGGGGCGGTCGCCCCGGGCGCAATTTTCTGAGGGGGCGCAAAATTTCAAAAGAAATTTGAACCAATAATATTTTCCAGCAGGGATCAGCAAGGTGTCTGCTCACGGACAATGTTGTCCGGGAGAGGCCCTTTCACTGGCAGCCACCAGTTTTACGGTGCCGGTGCAGTGACTTAGCACTCAGCGTCCGGAAGGGAGGACCAGGACAGGAAATTCTGTCCTGACTCCTCCTTAACGCAAGAGTCACGTGAAGCAGCGCAGCATTATCCGACAGAACACTGACCCTGTACCACGATTGTCAGCCCCCCTTGAAGCCCTGTGCCAGGCCACGCCACTGGCAGCCCTGCAGCCGCTGTACAGGAAGGAGGGAGGAAGGCGCCTGCCCTGCAGCACATTTAAAATCCGGTCTCCACTAAGCCCCCTGGACAGCTCCCCCACCCAGGCCACCAGCAACTCCACGCAGGTAGGTGACACTGTGTGACACCAGAGCAGCGTGACCAACACACAGTGAGGGGGTTCGGAGAGAAGGTGACTGAAGGTTCAGGGAGAGAATGACTGGGGGTACTGGGAGAGAGTGACTGGGGGTATTGGGAGAGAGTGACGGGGTATTGGGAGAGAGTGACTGGGGGTATTGGGAGGGAGAGAGTGACTGGGGGTACTGGGAGAAAGTGTGGGTACTGGAAGAGAGTGACTGGGGGTACTGGGAGAAAGTGACTGGGAGGTACTGGGAGAGAGTGACTGGGAGAGAGTGACTGGGTATAGTGTGAGAGTGGAACTATGCTAGAGTATAAATCCGATAGGATGACTGGTAGCAGTGATGTTGCAAGGGGGGCATGTGTGTTTAATATTTTTATATCAGTATTTTGTTAATATACAATACATGTGCTTGTGGGGTAAGTGGGTCAATACTCTACTGGTAGAAGGGAATCTGGGTGTGTTACCGTGTCCACAGGTTGGGGGGGCGCACAATTCTTGCTTTGCCCCGGGCACTGACAACCCACACTACGCCGCTGAGGCCATCTGCTTCCTTGTTGTTGCCAAGTTTAATGGCTCATTGTTTCCCTCAATTTGTAATTCTTTTTAAATTACGGAACTATTTAATATATTGAAATGTGATTGCATATTAAGAGTTGAGTTTCCATTATGTGCTCTCTAGCAGTTAATCGTATCTGCTCATTCCCTTATTGTTGTGAGCTATGTATTCAAGCATATCACAAAGCAGCTGCTGATGTCACAATGAGCAAGTTCCATCACAAACACACAGTTGCATTCTATGTGTCAGTACTTTTAGATCAACCTAACTAGGAAAGAGTAAGAGTAACCAGGAAAGAGTAAGTTACTAGTAGGACCTTTAAAGGTAAAAAAAAAATGCTTGACATCAGAACTGTTATGTACCTGACATCACACATGCACATATTCAATGATATTCCCATTCATTCGCATAAGAGGGAGCTTAATGTGAGAAACCGTCTTTTCGTTGCAAAGTTTGACAGTTTCACTTTCATGGATATCACAGAGCGGGCATTTGATCATGTCACAATGAGTAGGTTATATCACAGATGCCCAGGTACTTTATAAATATCAGTTTTAGGAGGTGAAGCTATCTGAGTTATCAGACGGAGCCCAGAGGGATGTTATAAAAAAGTGAGAGAGTTTATGGGAGAAAGTATGTGGAAGTAGAAAGAGCAATGAAGGACCGGAATGAATAAGGAAACCAATAAAGTCCATTTAAAAAAATGCATTCCATATAGAAAGATACACACGGACAGACTCAGGCACACCACACAAACACCCTTTTGTAACTGTAACGGAACCGCATGCTCAGACTGTGGACTGTACTTAAACCACGCTCCTCCGCTATTCCCTTCATTTAAGCGATTGGTCTGTTTATGTTTTAATGTTAAATATGGTGGTTTTTGACTTTTCCCCCCTCAGAACATAATCCAAATGCCCTTAAACCTGTCCCTCTTGTTCCCTGACACCAGGGGAAGCCTGGTTTTGAAACTCCAGCCAATCACCATCCGGAATGCCTGGTTTGAAACCCCAACAAATCAGCATCCAGAAGCCAGACGTGCCAACTAATCCCATTCAAGGACCACACGGCATTCACTGTAATGGAAACATCTGCAGAAACATTAAACCCGGGCGCCCCAAAAACACTTTGCCCCAGCAGGGCGCTCTTTTGGGGGTAGGGTCCCCTCATGGGAGCTGCATTTGGGGAGATTTTCAGGATGGAGCTCCATCGGGAACCTGAGTTTCTGAGCCGTTCTTGGCCCCAGGGACTCACACAGCAGCAGCCATGCGGCATCACCTGGGGTAACTTCCCCATGCTGCCGCTCTGGCCCCTGCTTGTGGATCTGGGCGCTTTTTGGACCGTGACACCCTTGGGGCTCGAGCTATCAAACGGTACCCCCTGATTGCTGCTGCTCCCCTGAAATCCCCCAAACAAGGACCCTTACTCTGTATGACTGCAGTTACAGTTATTTATAAGGCACCCCAAGTTCCGTAGTGCTGTACAATGGGAGAGACAAAATAACCAATATACATATGTAGCGCTCACTCCCGGAGGAGCCGCTGAAAATGAACCACGGGTCAGTCTCCCCGCACTAGGGAATAAATATACTCCAACACCGCTGTGAGCTTTTATCATTTATATAGTTTACTAAAATCTTGAGCAGATGTTGAAACACAGTATTCACAAATATTATTACAATATTTTCGTATTACGGTAAAACGCGCAGCGGAAAAGAAACGAAACACGAGGCTTCGTATTTCGGAAAATAAAATATTCGCGACCGAACATAAAAGAATGCAATTTCCCGATAGTTCAGAAAAAAGGGACAGGTAGCGAAACCCCAAACATACAATCCCTTCGTATTACGGCGAACGCGCAGCGGAAAAAGAGAAAAATGTATTCGGAACGTATCTTTGTCTTTAACCCCCGTTCCGATTCGTAAAAGGAAATGAGTCCTGTACAAGTTAAGTTCCAGAATGTAAGAAGCGTATCTGTGTGTGTGCGGTACCCGGGTACTGTTCAACTGGCCAGTGAATTTATTAAAGGTAGGTCTTCGACTAGTCAGTTGGGGCCCTGTAAACTTTAAAGAGAAACAGCAGAGCGTCCTTTAACCATACAAACAGCCTTGGAGGCCTCTCACCCATCCGATGACTGCTTTAGGCTCCGCTGACCCAGGACGTCTCTCCACCCGATTTTGACTGGGGATACTAGCGGCCGGATCCGTTGTCTGCCTTGATGCAGCTTGTCCAGCTCCCCGCCTGCTCTCCGTTCGATTCCGCCGGTCTGCAGCTGTTGTCTGGGTACTGGCAAGTCTCCTTCTCCTCAGGCTGAGTGACCCAAATAGGAATTACAGGTCTCCCTCGGGCTTTGGCCTAGCTCCTCCAGCAGTCTCCTCAGTGCGTCTGCTCTTCCTCATCCCCTGGCGCGCTCTGGAACTTTCTCCACGAGGCAGAGGATGTAAGTGTCCAGTCCCCACCCACTTCCTGGCTTCTCGCAAAGCATGTCTGTTATTGTAGTCCCAATGTCCAGTATCTGATCGCGACAGTCTCCATCTTGTGGCCAAAAATAGGTACTGCACAGCAAGACGATTTTTACCACAGCGCTACACTCTCCCCCTCCTAGAACTCTTGGGTCTCTCCAAGGAGGTACAACAATTACATTACATTTCCAACAATTCAAATGCGGTTTATACAACATGTACAGGTTCAGCAGCATACATATAGTGAGTTAATAACACTTCCTCAAGTTGACTCATATTTTGGGCTACCTCAACTAGCATAGCAGACACTTCGGGCAACCTCCGCACCGTGGTGATGGCCTCTTCAGTGCTATGTCCTGGTGAGTCGTAGGTGAGTCGTTGGGGCGGTCGAACAGAGCGTTTTGGTTCTGGCTCAATCAGTTCCTCTTCAGGTGGAAGTACTATAGGCGTCGGCTCAATTCTTCCCTCTATCACTGGAGCAGACGTTTCCTCAGAGTATGATCCCTCCAGTGAAGGCATAGAACTGTAATCACCTGAATAAGCTTCCGGAGCTACCGGGATCCCCACAGCCTCAGGGACTTCCAACTGAAATTCAAGAGGCTCAGGGATATCAACAGTCTCAGGGACTTCCAACAAGAATTCAGGAGCTTCAGGCCTCAAGTTACTCTCCCACCGCTCAGGGACAACGACAACCTCTTCAGGCTCCGGCGAGCATATCCAGTCCAGACAGAAACTTTCTTCTTCACTGTCCCTTTCACTCTCTTCGACAGCCCGGGTCTGTTGAGACCGAGTAACAGGAGGCAAACATGGAACAGGCGGATTTGGCATAGGCGGTTCGTCCCCAACTGGCATTCTCACAGCCTCTCTCAATGGTAACAAATGATTCCGGTGCCAGTTCTTGAGAGGCCCAGCCTTTCCATCCGGGCGAATGTGATACACTGGTAGACCTGGTAACTGTTTGCAGACAATGTAAACCTGGGAACTCCACCTATCCGCCAACTTGTGTCTCGCAGCAGCACCCAAGTTCTTCAATAGAACCCTATCACCGGATTGTAGATCTTGTATTCGAACTTTCAGGTCATAGTTCCTTTTGTTTCTTTGCTCCCTGTTTCCCGAGGTCAACCGAGCCTGTTCAAATGCAGAAGCCAAATTCTTTCGAAGTCTATCCACGTAGTTTCTATGGGAAGCTACCGACGTCTGGTCCAAAGATAACCCAAATGCCAAATCAACCGGCAGTCGAGCCTCTCTTCCAAACATAAGACGGTACGGTGAGTATCCAGTTGCATCACTCTCCGTACTGTTATATGCATGCACCAGAGTAGCTATGTGCCGACTCCAACTCTGCTTCTCCACATTCGACAAGGTCCCCAGCATGTTTAACAGTGTGCGATTAAACCTTTCAGGCTGAGCATCACCTTGAGGGTGATATGGTGTAGTTCGGGTCTTTTGGATTCCCAACAACTCTAACAATTGCCCTACCAGTCTGCTTTCAAAGTCTCTACCCTGATCAGAGTGTATCCTGCTTGGCAGTCCGTAATGAACAAAGAACTTCTCCATCAACACCTTGGCCACTGTTGGAGCACGTTGATCTTTTGTGGAAAATGCTTGGGCGTAACGAGTGAAATGATCAGTCACTATTAGAATGTTCCCTTGCCCACTAGCATCCGGCTCTAAGCACAGGAAGTCAATGCACACCAAATCCATGGGTCCCTGGCTCTGCAGATGGCTCATTGGAGCAGTTCGAGTTGGTAGAGTCTTTCTCTGAATACACCTCAGACAGGAATGACAATAACTTTCCACTTCAGCCCTCATACAAGGCCAATAAAACCTATCTCGCACTAGCTTAAAAGTTCTCTCTGCACCCAAATGTCCATGCTCATCATGTAGCGATCGCAGCACACTCTCCCTATGTTTAGTGGGGAGGAATAACTGTTGAATCTCTTCCGCGTTGTTGGAGGGGCCCCTTCAGTAGACCACCCCATCCAGCATCTTTAACCGCTCCCATTCTTTGTAGACCAACCTGGCTCCACTCGGGGAGTTGGTTAACAAGATCTCTCGCTGGTTTGCAGTCAGAGCCTTTAGGGTCAAGGCAATTAAAGGGTCTCTGGCCTGATCCGCTTTCAGGTCCTGTCTTGAAAAGGTAGGTAAACTTTCATCCCTTAACTGCGTAGGGTTACAGTAGAACTCAGGAACAGCCGCAGCCATAACTCCTATGGCCTCTGCTTCAATCCCTCCTTTGACCCGGCGCTCTGTTCCTTGACACAAAGCTTGCACCCCGTCTGGAGTCAACTGAGTCCATTCTGTAGTATAGGGTCTTCTCGATAACGCATCAGCATCTCGATTATTCACCCCAGGGCGATACTTCAGGCTGAACCGTAACCCTGACAGAGCGGCCAACCACCGATGTCCCGTTGCGTCCAGTTTTGCCGTAGTAAGGATATAGGTGACAGGATTATTATCCGTCTTGATCACGAACTCAGCTCCATACAGATAGTCTTTCAACTTGTCCACCACTGCCCACTTCAAGGCTAGGAACTCCAGCTTGTGAGTAGGATAGTTCTTCTCTGAAGGCGCAAGGCTCTGGCTCACGTACGCCACAGGCCTCAGCAATCCATCATACTCCTGATATAGGACTCCTCCCAGACCTTCTCGGCTGGCATCCACATGTAGTTCATACGGCTTGTGAGGGTCCGCATAGGCCAAAACAGGAGCTCGGGTTAGACTCTCTTTCAACTTTACAAAAGCTCCTTCACATTGACTAGTCCATTCACCTTGTATAGACTCTCGGGCTTTCCTTGGCCCCGGAGCTGACGGGTTTTTGTCAGAGACCTTGCAGCCTTCTTCTGTGGTTTCCTTCTGCAGGAGTTTGTTCAGTGGTTGAGCTATTTTCGCAAATCCTCCCACAAATCTTCGATAGTATGAACAAAATCCCAAGAAAGATCTAAGTTCAGTGACGTTTCGGGGTCTAGGCCAAGAAGCGACGGCCTCCAACTTCCGAGGATCTGTCGAAACACCTTCTGCTGAGACCACATGTCCTAGATACGTAACAGACGGCAGACAGAATTGGCATTTCTCCAGAGACAGTTTCAGCCCCTCTTCATGGAGCCTCTTCAAGACCTTCTCCAGACGTTGCTCATGTTCTTCCAGAGTCTTCCCAAACACAATTATGTCATCCAGGTACACTAATACTTCGATTAGGTTCATATCCCCGACTGTCTTCTCCATCAACCGTTGGAACGTGGCTGGAGCCCCCGTAAGGCCCTGAGGCATTCTGTTGAATTCAAAGAACCCTAGTGGACAGATGAACGCAGTTTTCTCCTTGTCTTCAGGATGCATTGGTATCTGGTGATACCCACTTCGCAGGTCTAGTACACTAAACCACTTTGCTCCAGACAAACACTGTAGGGCATCTTCAATCCGAGGAGTGGCATATTGATCGGGGATGGTTCTCCGGTTCAATGTGCGATAGTCTATGTATAAGCGGACAGAACCATTTTTCTTCTGGACCAACACTATGGGAGATGCATATGGACTCCTGGACTCTTGAATCACCTTGGTTCTTTGTAATTCGTTCAGCTGCTCTCGCAGATCATCTAAGTCTCCTAGCGGAACTCGCCTTGATCTTTCACGAAACGGCTTGTCTTCTTGTAGTCGAATACGGTGTTCAGTACTCTTAGCTAGGCCCACATCGAACTCATCTTTTGAGAACAATTCCTTCCACTTTAAGACTTGAGACTGAAGATGTTTCTTCCACTCAGGTGAAATGGGAGCGTCCTTGGAGTAGAATCTTTCATCTGGAATCTCTTTACCTTCTCCCCCTCCTGAATCAGTAGAGAGGGGTGTAGCAGACTCTACTTGCCCGATAGGCATTCGTGCTTTAAGAACCACTGGAGAATCCGTCACATTGCACACACTGACCGAGACTCTTCCTCGTGTTCTCTTCAGAGCCTTAGTGGAGATTATTTCAGGAATTACTTCGACTCCGGTTTCACTCCCATGATCAAAATCGGTTCCCAGCACCACATAGGGACCGGGTTGCGATCCGTTCAACTTGACTGAAGCCCGGAAGCTCGCTACTTCTCCTGCTTGCAGAACCTTCTCCGTTCCACCCAGTCTCCACAGTCTTCCCACTTCGGCAGGTGCCTTTCGTTCTTCGACCATCCTCTGATAGACCGGACGTAACATTGGGTGCACTCCTTGAGTTGAACCTTCTTCCAACACAATAGGCGTCAGAAGACGCCGCACTAGGTCAGTATTCGTCCCCACTATCAGGGAGCTTCTGTTCGCACCCGAGGGTCGAGGACACACAACAGCCAATGCATCACAACCCCCAGACTGCCCGATGACTTCAGATCCGATCTCCAACTTTACTTGCAGGTACCCGTCATAAGGGAGTTTCTCAGTGCCGATACCCCATATTTCCAAATCCTTCAATTCTTGCAGAGGGATGTGCTTTAAGTGTTTCTCATAGAAGTCTCTGTAAATCAATGTCACTTGAGCCCCTGAATCTAACAGGGCTTTGGTGTAGACTCCTTCCACTTGGATTGGCACGATAGGAGAAGGACCTATCAGTTGGTCAGGAAATTTGGTGGCGGTATCCGGACGCTTAGACCCGGTTTGCTGTACCCTGGCCTTTTTCTTGGCCCGTGCAGGTTTTGGGTGTGCATTTCCTCCCCATGACGTAGACCCGGATGCTAAGGGAGTGACTCTCTCAGTCCTGGCAGGCTCTACAGTTGGCTCGGCTTTGGGCCTCCTCGCCCTCTTAGTCTTTGCTTGGTTTCTGGAGCGGGGTTCAACCCTCGGGCACTCAGGTTGCTCCTTTACTGGAGCCCTCTGGCGTTTCCCGCCGGTGACGTAGATAACAGTCCTTCCAGGGCTTCCAACAGTCCCTTGACTCTATCCTTCTCAGGCTTCCGGCCTTTGCACTGTGCGCGGAAATGGCCCATCTCTCCACACCCGAAACATCTCTTCTTAGAGAGCGGAGACGTAGTTGCTTGTTGAGATTTGGTTAAAAGATTTGGACCAGACGCCACAGCAACTTCCGTCGTCTGCATACCTGTGAGGAATTTCTGCATTTCTGCCTGCATTTCTGTCACCTTCATCAATACCCGGCACAGTTCCGCATGCGCTTGTTGCAATTCAACTTGAGCTTCCTGAACTTCCTTGACGGTTTTGGACAATTCACCCCGTTCAGGGAGGTTCGATTCTTTAGCAGCCCTCTCTGTAGATTTAAAACCAACTAGGTGTTCTTGTTCGTCCTCATCAGACCCATAGGTATCTAGAGAGTCGCTTTCAGGCTGCAGGCCGCCGCTATGTCTCACAGGTTGTGCATACGCCCTTTCCCCCCGCCTGAAAGATTTCTCTTCTAGTAAAGCCTCTTCCTCTCGCACAACCCGAATCAGTTCCAGGTACTTTAACTCTTGGCTACCTGCTCTGCTTCTCAGCTGCATCATCACTGGATCTAGAGGTTGAGAACCCCTCAGGATCTGTTTTATTCGGATCTTATCTACTTCGGCCGGTTCGGCCCCTTTCTTCAGGAGTATCTGGTGTAGAATCTTATCCAGGCGCCTCATGTACTCGGTCATTCTCTCACCTCTTCTCTGATAGGTGTGTTCGTACTGATATACCAGTTCGGCCGCCTTTTCGGTTCGTCCAAAAACTTCTTCAAGAACGTTTAAGTAATCTAAAGCAGTACAATCTTTTCTGCTCAGTTTCAGGTTTCTCACCGCTTCTGACGCCGGTCCCTTTAAGCTCTCGGTGATCCTTTGCTTTTTCTGGGCCTCAGGGACATCCCACTCATCCAGAGCCTGCATTGCCTGTTCCACCCATTCTTCGAAGGTTTCTTCTCCCGCCGGAGTTGGTACGTTTCCCGTAAAATTTCTTAACCGTCGATAACCGAAGTTAGTGTGAGGAGGGCTTGTTTTCTGACATTTAGCCAGTAGATCTCCAATAGCCACGATAAATTCAGGCCCGATCATGGCCAACGGACTAGGCGCGGGAACACTTGCGGGTTCACCACGTGGCGTACTTGGCTTAATTAGTTGGACTTCCACCTCTTCGGCCAGTTTCACGCTCGTGCCCTGAAAACATGGCAGAACACCCTTTCTCCATTCGAGAAGAACATACATGTGAGAGGTATCTGGTTTTTTTTTTAATGTCCAGAATTAACCCCCGATGATCTGGTGCTAGCGTGGCCACAGCCTGGCGAATCTGATCTTCAGCCCAAGTGTCTGCTGAAATATCCATGACTATACAACATTCCGACTGGCTACTGTGCTCCCCACACCACTCGGCAACAGTGTCTGGATCCATATTTAACCCTTTAGATGCGGTTTTTCCAGAGACTGGATCCCGGACGAGCCCCCACGTGTAGCACTCACTCCCGGAGGAGCCGCTGAAAATGAACCACGGGTCAGTCTCCCCGCACTAGGGAATAAATATACTCCAACACCGCTGTGAGTTTTTATCATTTATATAGTTTACTAAAATCTTGAGCAGATGTTGAAACACGGTATTCACAAATATTATTACAATATTTTCGTATTACGGTAAAACGCGCAGCGGAAAAGAAACGAAACACGAGGCTTCGTATTTCGGAAAATAAAATATTCGCGACCGAACATAAAAGAATGCAATTTCCCGATAGTTCAGAAAAAAGGGACAGGTAGCGAAACCCCAAACATACAATCCCTTCGTATTACGGCGAACGCGCAGCGGAAAAAGAGAAAAATGTATTCGGAACGTATCTTTGTCTTTAACCCCCGTTCCGATTCGTAAAAGGAAATGAGTCCTGTACAAGTTAAGTTGCAGAATGTAAGAAGCGTATCTGTGTGTGTGCGGTACCCGGGTACTGTTCAACTGGCCAGTGAATTTATTAAAGGAAGGTCTTCGACTAGTCAGTTGGGGCCCTGTAAACTTTAAAGAGAAACAGCAGAGCGTCCTTTAACCATACAAACAGCCTTGGAGGCCTCTCACCCATCCGATGACTGCTTTAGGCTCCGCTGACCCAGGACGTCTCTCCACCCGATTTTGACTGGGGATACTAGCGGCCGGATCCGTTGTCTACCTTGATGCAGCTTGTCCAGCTCCCCGCCTGCTCTCCGTTCGATTCCGCCGGTCTGCAGCTGTTGTCTGGGTACTGGCAAGTCTCCTTCTCCTCAGGCTGAGTGACCCAAATAGGAATTACAGGTCTCCCTCGGGCTTTGGCCTAGCTCCTCCAGCAGTCTCCTCAGTGCGTCTGCTCTTCCTCATCCCCTGGCGTGCTCTGGAACTTTCTCCACGAGGCAGAGGATGTAAGTGTCCAGTCCCCACCCACTTCCTGGCTTCTCGCAAAGCATGTCTGTTATTGTAGTCCCAATGTCCAGTATCTGATCGCGACAGTCTCCATCTTGTGGCCAAAAATAGGTACTGCACAGCAAGACGATTTTTACCACAGCGCTACACATACAAGTTAAACACGTAGAACAGTAGGAGACAGGACCCTGCTCAAGAGCTTACAATCTGCGAGGAGGACCTGATAGAGACCATGCTGAACTGTGGTGCCGGGATGTCTGGGTGGGCTGGGATGTTAACTGTTATCTGATTCTGGACCAAATAAAAACCGGCCCGCTCAAATGGCCAGTGAGCCTGCTTAACCCAATATGACCAGTGTCGTCTGCTTTATTGGGAGAAATTAAGAACTCACATTGATGCAGCGCTGCTTGCTGAGGGACGAATCCAGGAACTATTAGAGGAAAACGAGTCATGACGGCCGAGGGAAAATATTTGACCTGGGCTCTCATAACAGTAACCACATATAGATGTACCACTTACCCCTCCAGACGCCAGCTGAGGGTACAGCAGCACAGACATTGGCCAACCCGCAAGTGACCAGACCCAGTAAAGTCCTCCTCAGCACACGCACAACCTCCTCAAGTGGTCCACCTGCATCCCCAGCGGCTGCCGAGGAACGGTGGTGACCCGGGGGATAGCCTACGGGGATAGCCAAGATGGATTGCACATCTGACACAGCCAATCACCAATAGCTGGCCTGGCAGTGCCAGACTGGTTCCCATGGCAACTTCCAAGTATTCTCTCCCTATCTGTGGACATTATACAAACGCTCTATTTAAATCACAGCCTCCCTGCTGTTCGCTTCTCAGTTGTCCTAAAAGGAATCCACAAGGTAGAGGAAGGGAGTATATTTAAAAGGAAACAAAGTAGCAAAACAAGAGGACATAGTCTTAGATTAGAGGGGCAAAGGTTTAAAAGTAACATCAGGAAGCATTATTTTACTGAGAGGGTGGTGGATACATGGAACAGTCTTCCAGTTGAAGTGGTAGAGGCCAAAACAGTAATTGAATTTAAGCAGGCATGGGATAGGCATAAGGCTATCCTAAACAAAAGATAAATCCAGGTAAAGTATCCATGTAATTGGGCAGACTAGATGGGCCGAAAGGTTCTTATCTGCCGACATTTTTCTATGTTTCTATGTTTCTATGTCCTGTGCCTCCTAGTATCCTTGTGGTATTTTCCTGCGCTCCTGCATTGTTTATTAATTTCCCCTGTGTACTGACCCTTGCTACATGTACCAGACTACACTTCTGCCAGCCGCCTGCTCCGACCTCTGCTATGTATACCAGACCACACTCCTACCAACCGTAGGCCCACCCTTTTGCCTTGTTTGTTGTTCTGTTTTCCAGATTTAAGGGGTCTCCTACTGGAATATTCTGCAAATTAAAATCCAGTGACATAACCCTAACAGTTACCAGACAGATACCTACACCACCTATTCATCTGTGGGATGCAGCAGCCCAGTTCCCTACATATCTCTAGTAAAGTTGCATGCCAGATACTGTTAAAAAAACTTGAAACTGAAAAATTATTGTAGCGCTGTGGTAAAAAATCGTCTTGCTGTGCAGTACCTATTTTTGGCCACAAGATGGAGACTATCGCGATCAGATACTGGACATTGGGACTACAATAACAGACATGCTTTGCAAGAAGCGAGGAAGTGGGTGGAGACTGGAGACTTACATCCTCTGCCTCGTGGAGAAGGTTCCAGAGCGCGCCAGGGAGTCAGAGGAGAGAGACGCAGTGAGAGACATCGCAAGAGGGCCTAGGCCAGAGCCTGAGCGAGACCTGTCAGAGTCATTTATTGGACATTCAGCCTGAAGAGAAGGAGAGCGCTTCAAGTTCCCGAGATTGCTGCAGATCTAAAAGACCCAAGACCTCGAGTAAGCAGTTGCCGCGAGTTGACCGAATACGGAGAGCAGGCGGTGAGTTGGACAAGTCGTGGACAAGCTGCGGAAAGTCAGACAACGGATCCAGCTGCTAGTATCCCCAGTCAATATCGAGCGGAGAGACGTCCTGGGTCAGCGGAGCCTAAAGCAACCGTCGGATGGGTGAGAGGCCTCCAAGGCTGTACTGTAAATAAAGAACCCGCTGCTGTTTTCCTTCTTAGAGTCCACGGGGCCCCAACTTGACTAGTCGAAGAGATCCTTTGAGTAAATTCACTGGCCAGTTGAATAGTACCCGGGTGCCATACACACACATACACACCTTTCACATTCCGGGACTTGACCTGTGCGGGACTCATTTTTGTTGCGTATCGGAACAAGAGTAAAGATACGTTCCGAATATATTTTCCTCTTTTCCGCTGCGCGTTTGTCGTAATACGAAGAGATTGTATTTTTTGGGTTCCGCTACGTGTTCCTTTTCCGTATATTCGTGCAACTGCTTTTATTTTCTGTTCGGTTACGAATATTTTATTTTCCGAAATACGAAGCCTCGTGTTTCGTTTCTTTTCCGCCACGCGTTTTACCGCGATACGAAAATACTGTAATATATCTGTGAATACCGTGTCTCAATATCTGCTCATTATTTTAGTAAATTATTTCAATGATAAAAACTCACAGCTGTGTTGGAGCGTGTTTGTTCCCTAGTGCGGGGAGACTGACCCGTGGTTCAATTTTCGGCGGCTCCTCCGGGAGTGAGCGCTACATTATAATAAAACTTATTATCTATGATGCCTTCCAGCTTATATCCTCTTTAACTCCACTCTCTAAATTGTACCTTGTGCAGTATCTTTCAAAAAGACAGCTGGCCTGCTTGGATTTTAAAGGTGCCACAAGTGATGTAAGTTCTCATTTGTATGCTTTAGAACAGTGGTTCCCAACCACGGTCCTCAAGTACCCCTAACAGGCCAGGTTTTAAGGATCACCATGGGGAAATGCAGACTGAATCCTGCGATCACTGAGAAGCAAATCATATCACCTGTGCTTCAGCTATCTGGAAAACCTGACCAGTTGGAGGTACTTGAGGACCGTGTTTGGGAACCACTGCTTTAGGATGAAGACTCGCAAGATACAGAGTTTGAAAACGTCAGGTCGTCTTTTATCTACTTCTAGATTGTAACTTCATTCTCTAGATGAGTGTTTCCTTAATCTGTCCTCGGGGATCACTAACAGACCAGGCTTGCCAGATATCTGAAATGCAAAATAGGTTGTATGATTTGCTGCTCAGTGATTCCAGGATTTAGTCTGTATTTCAGCAAGGTTATCCTTAAAATCTGGCGTGTTAGTGCTTCTTGAGGAGAGGGTTGGAAAACGCTGCTCTAGATTGTAACCTCGTCTGAGCTGCCCTCTACACCTCGTCTCTGCTTCCCAAGTCTGTTTGCAAATTTGATATTTTAGAACCGCATTCTTTATTGTACAACACTGAGGAAACTGTTGGCTCTATATAAATGATAAAAGAAATAATAAAACTCTTTCACCCAATAACATACAAAATCTGACATTGTGCTGCATGGAAACACATTTGACGTGTAGGTAAAGAAAAGCAACAAAAAACTTGTTTGATCAGATTGACAATTAACCAGTCTTGCTGCCTACAACACTCGCTCGGAAATCAGCAATCTAACAATAGGAATTAGATTTTTGAAAAATATTGTTTCTAATTGAAGGCATAAAATACATCCAAAATTAGCTGCTTGCCCAGTATAATTTAATGTTTCCCTACCATGCTGCCTTAAACCATCCATTGATACTCAATAAACACTGCTACATTGTTGTAGATCATGCAGTCGTTTCTTAAAGTCTTTACTCTTTAGTTAGTAATAGACCAAATAACATATTATTATTATAATTTATTTATAGAGCACCAGCATATTCCGCAGCCCTGAATAATGGGCACGAATCGCTTTTATAGACAGGGTAACAATACATTGAGATTGAACAACATTTGATAAACTAGCACAGGAGGAAACCGAAGGCCTTATTCCCGTGGGAACGTGCAATCTAGAAGGGTTGGAAACAGGAGGGGAGGACTGCAAAGTGAGAGTGATAGACTGGTTGGGGCAGTGAGGTGTAATAGTGAGTCGGGTGGTAGGCTTCCCTAAATAGGAATCTCTAAACAGAGCATTTGAAGGAAAGGAAACTAGGAGAAAGTCTGACAGCATGAGGAAGAGCGTTCCAGAGGATGGGGGCTGCGCGTGACAGATCCTGCAGTCTATCATGGGAAGAGGTGATGAGGGGAGGCGCTGGTCATTCTTTGATCTTAAGGAGCGGGCTGGGGGTGTATTGGTGATTAGTGAGGACAGGTAGTGGGGAGCAGTGTTAGTGAGAGCTTTGTAGGTCAGGATAAGGATTTTGAATTTAATTCTGAAGTGCATGGGGAGCCAGTGAAGGGACTCGCAGAGAGGAGCGGCAGAGACAGAGCGGCGGGTGAGGTGGATGAGCCAGGCAGAGGCATTCAGAATGGATTGTAGGGGGGGGGGGGCGAGGTGGAAGATATGGAGGCCAACTAGAAGATTATTACAATAGTCAAGCCGGGAGATTACAAGGGCGTGGATGAGTTGCTTTGTGGTGTCAGCGAGAAGAAATGGCTGAATACTTGAAATATTACACAATTTGTAGAAGCAGGAGGAGGAAAGAGACTGGATGTGGGGGATGAAGGAAAGAGCAGTGGAGTCACTAGAGTTGGTGTCACCCGGCGCGGTAACTCATGGTGTAACCACCCACTCTGAGTTTTACGGTTTCTTTTTTTTAACTACTCTTACTCATAAATCCGTACTCCCATATAACACTGAATGCTCATACAGAACGCACATTACTGTGAGGTTTATTGCTGTGGAGCTCTGTGAGATGGTCACACTCACACACAAATTTTGGTGAAATGCCAGCAAGTACGGTGCCTGTTCGAAGGCACTGAAATCTCCCATAGAGAAGCAATGGTTAATCTATTCACATTGAGCAGCAGAGAAATGTCAGTGAAATGCCCTGATTTTGAGTGGTTTCATTCGATAGGTTTAATCAGGCGAATCCCATAGGTTTCAATGTTAAAAATATTCCTGTTTTTATCTAATATCTAATAAACTGTTTATTATTTTAATCTGCAGCAAAAAGTCTATTGGTTTTTAGCATCTTTTAGGCATTTTTCAGAATTTTTTTGGCAAGATTTGTTTTCGACATTTTTTTAATAGTGGATTTTATTTATTCTGTAACAGACGTTTTTGTTATCATTCATAGGACCTTATATGTAAATTTCAGATATTTTCATTCAGTAGTTTTTTTTGAACACAGCAGGTGACGGGTTTGCAGCAGTGGAATTCGGCGGCCGTTTCCCTGTACGTCGGGTACCCTGCCGTGAGTGGTGAATTCACCGCAGGGTGGGGAAATTTGATTCCCCGAAATGCGGGGAACAACAGAACACAGAAATGTCGGCGTCACTTTGGTGCTCTCTGAATAATCCCTTTAGTGGTGTTTTTTTTTTGCCTTACGCTGGAAAGTGCCAGCCTAGGCTTTGCCTACCCAGGACATACTTGAAAATGATTGAAATCGCAATGTATCCTTCCTAGTAAAATACTTTGTAAAAAAAAAATATATATATTTTTTTACGGTGTCACCCTAGGGGGTGGTGTCACCCGGTGTTGGCGGCCCCCCGCCCCCCCAGTGAAGCCACTGGGAAAGAGCAGAGTCTAGTGTGTCTCCAAAACAGCGAACATGGCTTGATGGGGAGCAGGGCCGTATTTATAATTAGGCAGAGTAGGCATATGCCTACAGGTGCCTGCCACAAGGGGGCGCTTTGCTCCTGTGTGTAAATTTTTTTTTTTTTTTTTTACAATTTGCAATAATTTAAGACCACTGTATCTCTGGAGCCCTAATGGCTAGAGGGACATAAGAGGTATCATTGGAATGGTCAGATTATAGCCTTTCCAGTCAGTGATTCCAAATATAACCAGGTTAGATTTAAGTAAAAATAAAATATATATTAATATTTTTTTCTTTGCTAGCACAGCACTATTGTTCAGTTTTCAATTATAAAGTGCACGGTGATGCTGCACTAACTGACCTCATTTCCCACTCTGCCAGCAAGTGTGTATCTGGCGAAGCAATGCATTGATTCATTCACAACCTAGACTGTGGTGCTGCAGTGAGGAGAGACAGGGACAGGGGAACTTGTGACTCTGAATTGTACACCGCACAAGGTTAAGTGAGGTGTCATTGGAAAGGTCAGAGTCTGGCCTTTACAATGATACCAAACATGGCCATTAATGCATAAAAATAAAAAATTTACAAATATTTTTATTTTGTTCTATGGCAGAGGCAATATATGCATTTACATATAAAACAAACAATGCTGCTGCAGTCACTGCCCTCCTCCTCCTTTAACCATTCTACCCCACTGACTCCCTCACTCCCTGCTCCCTCTTCTACTATGTCTTTCTTTTCTCCGGTCTTGGAGGAAGATGTCTCCGAACGTCTCATGCCCTACTGCCCAACCGCCTGTCCACTTGATCCCATCTCCTCACACCTTATTCGACCTGTCCTACCAGTTACTGTCCCTGTTTTGACTCATATTTTTAACCTCTTCCTCTCCTCTGGAATCTTCCCCTCTGTATTAAAACATGCTTTGATCACCCGAATTCTAAAAAAGCCATCTATTGATCCTACCTCCCTCTTGAACTACTGTCCCAGCTCTCTGCTTCCCTTTTCCTCCAAAATCCTAGAACGTCTGTTCCATAACCAGCTCACCAGTTTACTTGCTGCTAACTCTACTTGATCTACACCAGTCTGACTTTCGCTCCCAACAATCTACTGAGACTGCTCTGACCAAGGTGACTAATGATATAGCTACCGCTAAAAGCAAAGGTCACTTCTCCCTTTTTTTTTTCTTGACCTTTCCGCTGCATTCAACACTGTTGATCACCCTTTCCTGCTCCTTACGCTGCGTCAACTTGGCTTCAGTGACATCGCTCTCTCCCGGTTCTCTTCCTATCTTTCTTCGCTTCTTCAGTGTCTCCTTCGGTAGTGTCTCCTCACCACCAGCTCTTCTTTCAGTTGGGGTACTTCAAGGCTCCGTTCTGGGTCCCCTACTCTTTTCGATCTATACCGCCTCTTGGGGCAACCTCACCTCTTCCTATGGATTCCAATATCATCTCTATGCTGACGACAGCCAAATCTACCTTTCCTCTCTTGATCTCTCTCCTCCGGTGTTGGACCGTGTTAATGCCTTCCTGTCATCTGACTCCGACTGGATGACTTCCCATTTCCTAAATCTCAACCTCTCAAAAACTGATCTTCTCATCTTCCCTCCCACTAAAACCTCCAATCCTGCTCCCATTTATCTTCAGGTGAATGGTGCCACCATTACTTCTACCTCTCTGGCTCCTCTTGGACTCCAATCTTTCCTTTACTCCTCACATTCAGTCTCTAACCAATTCTTGCTACTTCCACCTAAAAAACATTGCACGCATCCGTCCCTTTCTTAATCATGACTCTACTAAAATGCTCGTCCAAGCTCTTATTATCTCCCACCTTGACTACTGTAACCTCCATCTCTCTGGACTTAAGAGATCACAGATTCTCCCTCTGCAGTCTGTAAAGAATGAGTGTCAGACTCATACACCTCACCTCCTGCTCCTCTCACACCTCACCTCTGCCAATCTCTACACTGCCTCCCTTTCCTTTAGAATCCAATTCATTATATTGGGGCTCACGTACAAAGCTCTCCATAACCACGCCCCTACCTACATCTCCCTTATTAGCAGGTACATCCCGTCCCAACCACTTTGCTCTGCCAATGATCTGATCTTCACATACCCGAATCCCCAACTTTCGGCTTCAGGACTTCTCCAGAGCTGCACCCTTTCTATGGAACTCCCTCCCCCGCAACATCAGACTCTCCCTGTCTCTCCAGTCCTGCAAGAAGTCTCTGAAAAAGGATTACTTTAGAAAAGCCTATCATCTCACTCCATGATCCCCCACTGCACATTTCTTGCTCCATCTTCCCACTTAGTCCTCATGCAACCCGTTACTTCAAATACCCAATTCGTCCTCACCTAGTGTGTCACCCTATCTTCTTAGATTGTGAGCGATTGAGCAGGGTCCTCACTCCTGCTGTTCTGGTTGTGTAACATGTATGTATATTTGTTATTCTGTTTCTCCCATTGTACAGCATTAAGGGATTTGTTGGCGCTTTATAAATACTTGTAACTGTAACTCGCTCAACTAATGCAACAGATTCTGCCTCTTCTTTTGATTTGAGCGCAGAGAAAAACTGTTCAGGTTTTTAATATGTATTTTGTTTTCGTTTTCTTAGCCTCAAAACAAAAATTTAAATAGTAATTTTGCCATGTTTCTTTTTTTTGGGGGGTGGGGGGTGGGGTGGCAGGGGCGCTCCACATTTCTGTGCCTACAGGCTCCTGAGGTGCAAATCCGGCCCTGTTAGGAGGTCATTGTTGACTTTGGTGAGGGCAGTTTCGGTTGAGTGAAGGGGATGGAAGCCTGAATGCATCGGGTCAAGTAGGGAATTTGAGGAGAGGAAGAAGGAGAGGCGGTTGAAAACTAGGTTTTCCAGGAGCTTAGTGGTAAACGAAAGCAGGGATAAAGGACGGTGTTGGGTGGCGAGTTGGGATCGTGGGAGGTATTTTTTTAAGTAAAGGGGTAATCTGATCAAGCACATCAAAACCTATTTATATTACATAATAGGATAATGGATTGTGACATTGAATATTTATTACTAATATTTTCTTGTACTGATACCAATTAGTAAAAAGTAAAAGCTATGGCACACTGCTACACGCAGTGCCTATGTGGATGTGTATATGCTTGACTACCCTCTGGTTCTATTCCTACATTTTGGTTCTTGAAGGATCTATCAGGTAAGTTGGGCTACTGATAGGGGGCCCTATGCATCCTCTTCAGCTGAGCGCAGGGCTTCAGAGGAGTGGAGGGGGCATGTGTGCATGGGAAGTAAGGGGCACCTGCCTAACTGGCCAGATCAGCCTAACACCAGCGATCAATGGAGTGATAGATGTCACACCCATATTACCCTCACATCCATCAGCTAAAGCCTATTCAGTCACTATATGTAGACCACATTCTCAGCGTGTTCTTGGTTACAGTGATTTACTGAGAACATTAATCACATGTGAAATGACATTTTCTCGGCCGACTGACACACTGAAACACATACAAGTAAAGTCATCTCATGTTTAATTGATTCAATCTTATTATATCGCATTATTTAAATTTAAATATAGATTATTTGAAAGATCTGCAAGGAAAATGCAAATCTTATGACATGTGATCAAGGTTCAACCCCACCTTCCTATTAGCACATCAATGGATAAAAGTACTTTCTTTGGTTCAAAGCTCACACCACTGTATCTACTTCTCAATGGAACACCTGGGGGGCTCAGACTCCTCTCTAAGTCTTGGTAGATGGAGTGTGTATTGTCATTCAATCAAATATTATACTGAACAGGATCATTGCTTGAAATGATCCTTTTTACAAGAATGTTTGATTTTTTTTTTAATAGTTTCCCAACACTAAAATACTGATAAAAAATAATACATTGTTGCTGTTGTGAGCAGCATTGTAAAAGAGTTGCGTTACTTGAAAGTATTATTTGTAGGAAGATGGACATTGGACAATACCCAGTCTAGACTATTCTGAACAAGCAAAGCCTTTGTGCTGTATCTAGAAAATAAAGGTGAAGCCGTGCTGCCCCCTGCAGTGACTATTTGGATGTGTAATGATGGCGGCCTACTATAATTTGTTTATATTTGCGGGATCTGTCAGGGAAGCTATGATCGCAGCACCTGGGGGTGTCTGACTCAACTGACTGCATGGCTCCAGGTGAACAAGTGATGAAAGGGACACCCACTAAAACAACCAATTCATCCTAAAATAAGGGATAAATGAAGTGACAGATGTAAAACCCATATTTTTAGTTTAAGAACTTTTATTTTGAGATAAAGTCAGCATATCAACAACCAGTAAGTAAAGAACAAGGATGTGTCATCAGGTAGAGGAAAGCAATCAAAAGACACATAGCATGAGAACAATATACATCAGATAATAAGGGGGAGGGGGAATAAATGTCATCAAGAACAGAAGTTGGCAGGGTGTTCAGGGGGACATCAGGTGGGAGGAGGAGAAGAGAAAAAAGAAAGAAAAAAAAGGGGGTGGGGGATCGCCCAAAAATGTGATATTCCAGGCTCACCCCAGGATCTGCAAGGTATACCAGGGGCCATGGAAGAGGTCACGGGGGCCGGGGGACCTGGGGCCAGGAGAGGTGGCTAGAGCCATCGTGGCCGCTCAAGTGCCTCGCCCAGGACCACCCAGTGTCCCACATCCACAAAAAAGAAAAAAAATATGAAAAATAAATAAATAAAATTTAAAAAAAGGGGGGGTTGGAAAAAGGTGCAATACCTGACGTCCCAATAGTCTCAAAGTCCCAAGTGTCGAGGTCAGCAGGAAGTCCGCAAATAGTAAGGACAACTCAGAATAATGAAATGGGGGGGGGGGTGTCAGCAGTCACAGCGGAGCTCACTCATCGGTCCCGAAAAGTGGCCAGCACCCGTGACATCTGATCAAAATTAGGGTGGGGCAGAAAAAGTCAGCCAGTATCCATGAACATTGGGACAAGCAAAGCTCTCAACACAGCCGTCAGGAGGCACAGCGGGGCAAACAGTACATCATCCTGGAAGACAATCTCAGCAGGAGAATAATACCGACCACGACACAGCACCGGAGCCTCGAAGGGCAACAGAAGATCAGAGGGCTCCTCTATATCACAGTGGCTGAAGGGGTTAACTGGTCACTTGACCCTTTGGTGGGATGGACACTCGGTAGAGGAAACACTCGTCCAGCGCTGGGAGAGAGATTGGACCAGAAAGAACACAGACAGATAACCGATGCTCAGTTGGCAGAATCTCTCTGACTTTAATATTTCAAGACGCTAGCCTTATATTGTAAAAACCACTTACGCAAGTGGAAAAGCAATATACGTCATACATCTTGCAACATATACAAAATACCACGTTAATCAGTCGTGACACACTGAGGCGGAGGTAACATATCTCATGCGGCATAAACAAATTATTGTTGGTTACTTTCACACGTAAGCGCTTGCAGAAATTCTGAGAAATGCACATTTTCTAAAGTTCATATTATGGTTTCAATTGTACGGACACAGTGACCGGACTTTTCTATGTGTTTATAGTTAAACTGATTACTGCCTTGGCGTGTACGGATACAAGGACATGAGCTGTTTGCAAAAATGATAAGACACCGCGCAACTTTCAGAGATACAGCCGTGAGCCGCATTCCTAAACTACAGTTATCTTGCGTAAAACATGAGTTTTATTATTTAGATACATAAAGGCTTTTGGATGTTTTAACCGTGTAGGGGAGGGGAATCAAGGGTGAAATCCCTTCAATCCCCTCTTTTCCTCATATGTTAATTAAGAACATATGATGAATCTAGCGAGATGGTGACATATGGGATTTCACCAGGAAACCTCACATACGTCAAGTGGAGCACATCGGAATAGTGGGAAATATCATTTGCGGAAGGGGTAACACGCAAATGCATCTACTCCGGGTGCTCCTGGTTGTGGTAGCATCCCACTAGATCGTTTCCCTGTCGTTGGAGGTTGGAGAGGTTGCGTATGTGTCAGCGGAGGGCAACATAATCGTCTATTGGTGAGGATCAACGTAGGGATGCAAAAAGGGCCAAAAGAAGGTACATGATAATAGTTTCCACCCAACCAGTGGACGACTGGTGAGGCTGGGTGGCATGGGGTGTGTCATCATCCTGTCTAGGGGTATGGGCCGTAGTTGGCGGTTCTGTATCTTCGGAGGTCTCGATACTCTCCCTTTGTCCCATCATGGCGTAGGAGGTCGGGACCTTTAGGTCCCCGTTATCGGGTGCTGGGGTGACCGCTAGTACCTCTTTGGTGCTGTCGTGGGCTTGACTTTCCTTTGGCTTTGTCTTTGGCTTTGTCTTTGTCTTTGTCTTTCTCTTTGTCTTTCTCTTTGTCTTTCTCTTTGTCTTTCTCTTTGTCTTTCGGAGGCACTAGCTGGGCACGGGAGGCATGGATCCAGGTGGGGCTGGCCTCCGTGAGAAAGGCGGTCCTGGTGAAGGCAACAACCGTGGTGGGAGGTCCGTAGGCAAGATCCTCGGGACGTTTCCCCTCCTGTAGGTGCTTGAGGAGGATCCGGTCCCCCTCCTGGAAAGGATGGGTCGGTGTACCTGGGAAAGAGATCTGAACGTAACTTCGTCTCTGGTGGATTTCCAAGAAGTAATCAACTGCCTGACATACTCATCCCTAACCTGCTGGAGGTCCCCGAGGTCAGTGAGTACCTGATGACGGGCCCAGGGACTGGGGAACGGTCTACCCATTAGGATCTCAAATGGAGAAAACCCTGTATTCCGATTGACGGACATACGGATTTCCGCCAAAACTATCGGGAGGACAGACTTCCAGTTATGAAAGGTGCCCCCGTAGCTTTCCGCAGACATCTTTGTTTGCTCGGTTCATGCGCTTGACAAGGCCAGAACTCTGCGGGTGCCAAGGGATATGATACTTCCAGTCCACCTGAAGGGCCTTACAAAGGCTCTTCGTCAATCTGGAGGTAAATGCGGGGCCTCTGTCAGAATTGAGCTGGAGAGGAATCCCCACCGGGGAATTACTTCTCGAGCCAAAATGCGAACCACTGTCTTAGCATCCTCTGCCCTAGTGGGAAATACTTCTGGCCAGCGGGAGAACATGTCTACCATGACAAGTGCGTACTCCTGAGCCCTACCAGCAACCCTGGGGATATGTGTGAAATCAATCTGCAGATATGTGAAAGGAGTCGTGGGGTACTCTAGATGCTGATGTGCGATACGGTGAGGGTTGTTGGGGTAGATGCGGAGACAAGTGAGACAGCGGGAAACATAATCCTTCGTGAGGGCTAGAAGATCAGTGATATAAAAATGAGACTCAAGCAACCGTTTGGTAGTTTTGATGCTGTGGTGACTGGCGCCGTGAAATTGATCAATGAAAAGTGTGGCACTGGATTGGGGTATGCATACTTTACCGTCCTTGGTAATCAAACCAGAGGTGAAATTTTTGTGTAGAGTGGGATAGCACCAGTCTTCTAACTCTGTGTCTATGGCGTACCGCTGTAGCTCACAGAAGAGAAACTCATTAGCAATAGAAAGGGGTTTTAACATGGGAAGGTGTAGGTGGCTATTGCCGGTGGAGGCCGCACGTTTAGCAGCCATGTCAGCTAACTTGGTCCCCTGGGGGACGACATCATTGTTACGTGTGTGTGCTCTACAGTGCAGAACAGTGAGGGCAGAGGGGAGCATGAGGTCACTTAGGAGATCATCCACAAGGGATGAGTGTGATATGGGTTTACCATCCGCTGCTACGTAGCCGCGTTTCTGCCATATCTTACCATGGTCGTGGACAACGCCGAAGGCGTATTTAGAATCAGTGTAGATAGTAACGGGCATACCTGTGTACAGAATGCAAGCGCGTGTGAGAGCAATGAGCTCGGCAGCTTGTGCAGAGCGGTAGGGGATAGGTTCTGCCTCGTGAATAATATTCAGCAGGGAGACTATGGCATATCCTGCATGGTAGGTGGTGTCTGTGGGACGGGTACATAAACCGTCTACGAATACTACGTCAGCTTCTGGAACGGGGGTTGTGCACATGTCTGGGCGGGGGGATGTATCAGAGTCAATGGTAAGGAGGCAGTCATGTTCTGGTGGGGTATTGTCACCAGTGCCCTTACGTCCCAGGAGAGCGTTAAGGATAGCGGAAGGACCTACAATGGAGATACTATACTCGATATGTAGGGTCGGGTTGCTGAGAAGAGTTACTTCATAGCCTGAGAGTCTTTGTGATATCATATATTGGGCGTGTATACCTTTGAGGAGGGTTAGTACGTCATGGGAGGTGTGTAAATGGATTTCATGTCCTAAAGTGAACTGAGTAGCCATTTGCACCGCCATCGAGCTAGCTGCCAGAGAGCGTAGGCAAGAGGGCATACCTTGGACTGGAGTTGGCATGACTTTAGAGAAAAAAGGCTACGGGACGCAAGCGGCCCCCATGTTCCTGGGTGAGAACGCCGGCCATGGTTTTACAGTTGTCCCTTGCAAACAAATAAAATAGTAACATGTAATCAGGGAGCCCCAAGGCTGGACTGGACATAAGAGCGTTCTTTAAGAGCATTATATGCGTTTGTCATCTCAGGGGTCCAGGTGAGCTTGCCTGGGTTCCCACAGTGTGTTGTCTCAGGATGTTATCATAGTAGGAGCAGTCAGGTATCCATTGTCTACAGTAGTTTATCATTCCCAGGAAAGATAGCATTTCTTTTCTGGTACTTGGGGTGACCAGGCCCATGACAGTCTGGATCCTTTTGTGACTGATACTCCTTTCCCCCTGCCGTAAAACAAAACCTAGATATTCAACCTGTGTTTGACACCATTGTAATTGTTCAAATGAAACCTTATGACCACAATCTTGTAACCATTGTAGGAGTGACAGTCCGTCAGCCTTGGCGGCTTCGCCTGATGGTCTACAGAGGAGAAGATCGTCCACGTACTGTAGCAGGACTGAACCTTGGCTGGGGTGCCACGATTTTAAAGCGGTTTGAAGCACGATGGCAAAAACCACTGGGGCATTAATAAACCCCTGAGGGAGGCGCTTCCGTGTATACTAACAACCCTCAAAAGAAAAAACAAATAGTAGTGCCGTGTCAGGGTCCACAGGAATGCCAAAAAATGCGTTCTTTAGGTCGATGACTGTGAAATGACTGTGTGTTGCGGGAGCAGAGGAAAGAAGCGTTGTAACGTCAGGAACTATGGGAGCAATGGGGATTATCAGTGAGTTAATGGCGCGCAGGTCTTGGACAAACCTAACTGACCCATCGGGTTTGCGGACAGGGTTGATGGGGGTGGAAAAGGGGGACACAACCTCTTCCAGGATACCTTCTGTCAGAAACTGTTGCAGCATAGGTCTGATACCCTCAATCTTTTCTTGGGACAACGGGTACTGTTTTTGGTATACGGGGTCAACATTCGTGTGCACTCGGGCCTTATAAGGGGTGCATGGTATCATTCCGGTGTCGAAAGGACCTTGGGACCATAGGGAGGTGAACTCCTTCCATTCAGGGGGCGCGGTGTCTGTGGTTAGAAAAAGTGACGTGTCCTGCATAAAGTCGGGATTACCGGGCTTTCAATGTGGATGCCCTCTGGTGTGTTGTGTATGGACAGTTGTAAAAGAGCAGTACATCCCTCCCCAGTAGGCTAACAGGGCAATCTTTGATAATTGTAAATGTAAAACAATGTTGTAACAAGGTTGTGCCGTCATCGGGGGTTAAAAGGAGAGGAACAGTGGTGTATGTAGGTGTGGATACGCCATTGATACCCGTGGAAGGTTCTGACTCAGAAAGGGGACCCGTGTAGTGACAAGCCTCCAGAGTACTGGTGGTTGCACTTGTATCTGCCATAAATGCGATAGATTTGCCATGTATATACAAAGTAATCATTGGGTCATCTCGCCATTTACCAGTGAGTTGGGGTTAGAAGCCATTGTTCTCCTCCTAATTGCATATACTGTTTATCCCACTCTGGATCTCTTTCATAATATGGAAATGCTTCTGAGTCTCCAAGACAGAGACCTTTTACCATATCCATATGAAATGGACTGTTGTCTCCTTCTCGTGGGAAGGGATCACAACTCTGGATCTACCAGGTACTACATGGATCTACCAGGTATCTATCTGTGCCCCCTACTCTAATTACATAATCCTTGCATGGTTCTCCTGTCTCTGGGGGTGGATATTCATTATAACTGTTATTATTCCCCATATTCTTATGCTTTATACAAACAAGTTACAAACAGACAAAATATAACAACAGTCAGGGAATGTTCGTCTTACCATCTACTAATTCACCTGATTATACCATACACTTATACTTTAAATCATAGACAAACAAACAAATAAAACAATGATTCACGAGGTTCCACACCGAGCGTCCTCCCAAATATAACAATCTCTTTGTCTTTGGATTCTTTAGATAAGGTAGTCCCAGACCTCCCTTATTGTCTTTAAAACTTTAGAACTTTAGAACTTTAGTGTTAACCCCGAGTTCGTTTTATCTCACAGCGGTCTCTCTGTCACATACCGGAGTACATATGGTACTCACCGGTTAAATGAGCAGAGCCTGTCGGAGATCTCAGCAGTGCCTCCAAGTGAAGGGTTAACTGGTCACTTGACCCTTTGGTGGGATGGACACTCGGTAGAGGAAACACTCGTCCAGCGCTGGGAGAGAGATTGGACCAGAAAGAACACAGACAGATAACCGATGCTCAGTTGGCAGAATCTCTCTGACTTTAATATTTCAAGACGCTAGCCTTATATTGTAAAAACCACTTACGCAAGTGGAAAAGCAATATACGTCATACATCTTGCAACATATACAAAATACCACGTTAATCAGTCGTGACACACTGAGGCGGAGGTAACATATCTCATGCGGCATAAACAAATTATTGTTGGTTACTTTCACACGTAAGCGCTTGCAGAAATTCTGAGAAATGCACATTTTCTAAAGTTCATATTATGGTTTCAATTGTACGGACACAGTGACCGGACTTTTCTATGTGTTTATAGTTAAACTGATTACTGCCTTGGCGTGTACGGATACAAGGACATGAGCTGTTTGCAAAAATGATAAGACAACGCGCAACCTTTCAGAGATACAGCCGTGAGCCGCATTCCTAAACTACAGTTATCTTGCGTAAAACATGAGTTTTATTATTTAGATACATAAAGGCTTTTGGATGTTTTAACCGTGTAGGGGAGGGGAATCAAGGGTGAAATCCCTTCAGTGGCCATCAGATCGCGCTCCAACCTCCGATGCATGTAAAATCCCCGAGGGAAAGGGAAGCACATCAGGAACCAAGTCGGCCGGGGTGGGCGCTGACCCTCCAGGGCCGCTGAGATCACCCTCACGCACAAGAGACGAAGCCCTACAGGGGCACTCCACGTCAGGCACAACAACATCCAGGGGTGCCGGGTCCTCGCTGCAGTACCATTCAGCTTCCCGTCGGTCCAACAGCCACAGTGCCCGGAACTCGGCCAGCATCTCCTACAAGAGCTCTCTCATAAGCAGCGCAGAGTCAGGGTCATCCATCAGCATAGAGTGGAGGGAGAGCCGGATGCAGGAGGTGGAATCACCAGAACGCGGCAGCCCAGCCCGACTGTACGTCGCTCAGCAGTAAGCCGCATTCAAGGAACGGAGTCAGGAAGGTCGATGATGTCGAGTAGGCCGCAAAGATGGCTGCCGAGGAAGGTCTCACCAGGAAGGCCCGGGGGCCAAAACAGGGACCCGCACTGGTAATAGAGCTTGTAGTCCAGTTTCACATCTGCTACCCAACTCCAAGGTATGGAATCCACAGTGAGGGGCTCCAAAATGGACGGGCAGAGCGCCTAAACAATCATAAAGATTAAGAGAAGTCCGCAAGAGAGCACATTGAGATGTGTCCACTCCCATCCATAGTCAGCTCCCAGAATCGTAAAACCCATATTAGCCTCTTATCCAACAGCTACACTCAAATATAGAAAAATCATCCTGAATTAATTATATTCATTCTTGTAATTCCTAAAGATTTTCATCACATAATTGAAGTCAAATCCAAGTAATATGCAAATTACTGGCCATGGCATTGTGGCCTAATGTCCCCTCATTATTTGCTTGCCAATGTTTTAAAACTATTATTTATCTCCTGTAAAGATTTCACAACATATACAGGTGCATCTCAATAAATTAGAATGTTGTGGAAAAGTTCATTTATTTCATTAGGAAATCTGAAAATTACGAAGAAAATTGACAGAGCCAAGTTTCCTCAAAAAGAGGCAATTGGAGTCGATCTTGAACAAAAATGGATTAAACCCAAAGTAATTCGAGTGAAAAACACAACACTTATTTTCTTGGATGGAGAACCACCAAGAAAAGTAGATTGACTCAAAAAGACGTATAAAATGATCAACTTTATTAAGAACCACAATTAAAATGGAAAACACAAACAAACAATTACAGGGTTATTCAAAGAGAATCTAAAAGTCACCACATGTTTGACTTTTTGTTCTCTTCAATTCGGGCCGATTCGGCAATCCCATTTTGGTGACCCTGCGGTGTATTCAGCAGGCCCCACAGGGCCGTCGAAGCGCAGGTAAAAGCTGCCGCAAACCCGACGAAAAGTCACTGCAAAAACCCGGCAAATGCACGCCAAAACATCTGGATTAACCCGCCGAAGACGCCGGAAAAACCCGAGCAGGAGCCAAACGCAGAGCAGCTGCCGGAAAAAGCCAACACCGCAGACGAGTGAAGTGAATAAATAAGGAAAACAGTTTGCATGAATGTTTGAAAAGTGAAACGCTGTTTGCAAAGAAACTACTGAGTGAAAATGTCTGAAATTTACATATGAGGTCCAATGAATGATAATAAAAAGGGCTGTTAAAGAAAAAATAAGTAAACTTAACCACTTCAATGCGGAGGACGCGCTCAGCGCGTCCTCCGCATGGCTGCTGGTATGCGGAGGACGCGCTGAGCGCGTCCTCCCTTTGGGGTCAGCGTTCGGCCGGGTTCCGGCCGATCGCTGGCCCCCCCGGTGCGGGCTGACATCCTCGATGTCAGCCCAGCATCCGGAACCGCAGCCGCTGAAATTAGGTGTCATCGCGACAGCGCGATGACACCTAATTCAGGCGCCCCCCCCGCATGTGCGGAGGAGGCGCCTGAAAGGAAGGGGGCGAGGTCCTTCGGACCTCTCTCCCTCCCGATCGGCGGCGTTGCGGGGGTTAACCCAGGCACCATTTGGAAGGGCACAGCCTGCCCTTCCAAATGGTGCCTGGCATTAACCCCTGGGGAGCTGGATCGCGAATCGGCGCTGAAAAGCGCCGGTTCGTGATCCTTTCCCGGAGCTGGCCGACATCTTGGATGTCGACCAAGCCTCCGGGAACTCCCCCTGAGGACTGGCGTCATCGTGCATAGCACGATGACGCCAGTCCTAGAGTTAACCCCTAACTGCCACCAACGGTGGAGATAGGGAGTTCCAATGAACTCCCTATCTCCCGATCCGTGGCAGCTAGGGGTTAAAGTTTGGTATGGTTGGATCGGCCAGATCATGGCCGTTCCAATGATACCAAACTCGAATGTGAAAAAAGTTTTTTTAAAAAAATTAAAATTAAAATTAAAAATAAAAATATATTTAAAAAAAAAATTATAAAAAAAAAAATAAACATTTTTTTTTCTTTTTTTTGGTTTGTTAATGCAGCAATATTGTTCCCATTTCAATTATAATGTGAACAATGATGCTGCACTAACGATTTTTGTATGCGGTGCGTTTGTTAAAAATCGCGTAATTTTCCCCAAAAAAAATTTAACGAGACCCCATCTCTAATTTTTTTAACAAGCGCACCCCATACAAAATCTAACCGCAATTGCTCGCATGTTAAAATGTGAAAAAAACCACTTTACACGTTGTAAATTATTGAAAATACATATTTTATTGCATTTTTTGTTATAATATACAGACATGACATAACGTATACATATAATAATGACATATTATGAATCTACCGAGTCTGACGGAAAGAACGATATATAATATGTCTGGGTCATATACTAAAATAAGCCTTCAAAACACGTTTAAACATGATGAGCAAAACCGGTAAAAATGACCTCAGCACAGAGGTGTGAAAAGTCTCAGCAGCGAAAGGGTTAAAAAAATAAATAAAAAAAATTTGACTTTTAAAAAATATAAATGCTTAAAATATCCAAAAAAATCTAGAAATAAAGAGACTCTTTACTGCAGAATTTTATAATGAATTTTTTTATTAGATATTGAATTAAAACGGGAATATTTTTAACATTGAAGTCTATGGGATTCTCCTGAATAAACCTGTCGAATTAAACCACGGAATGGCAGGGCAATTCGGGAACCTTTCACTGCTGGTTTGTGTTCTCTGAATAGCCGAAGCAGTGTTTTTTTATGGGGATTTCACTGCCCTCGAACAGGCACCGTATGTGCAGGCAATTCGCCAGGATTTGGCGAATTGCCTGCTCTCTGGATAGCCGAATGGCCAAGAAAGGTAACCGAACGCAGATTTTCAGCGTTCGGTTACCTTTCTCCAGCCATTCGGATTTCTTTGAATAACCCTGTTAGTGTAAGTGCATGTGTTGCATACTCCCTCCCCAAACAATTGAAATGGGAGACGTAGAGGGATAGCACTATACGACCAATTGATAAGAGCAAGCACTTATAAAATAGCTTTGTACATTCCCAGCATATATTCATAGATGAAGATGAAACTGCTTAAATGGCATATGTTAGAAAAAATTATCGATGAAATTATATGATATTGCATGAGGGTGTTATTACAAAACACATAGAAGAGTTCATTGGATATCCCCAAAATGTGTATATAGATTGTATATCCCTCTAGTAGTGTTGCTGGGGGATTAAATTCAAGCTATCGATTTCTATTGGGTCTCCTTAGAGTTGGAACCATATACCAAGGATCGATACAGATTATTCAGACCAGATTCACCCACATGCAATACAACATAAGAGGCAAATAAAGGTAGCAATACTTGTTCATCGATCAATAGTTGATCATCATTTCTATTTGGCAGTTGTAAGGTATTGTCATATGAGCCACCAATTCCCCCACAGGTCTCCTTAAATTATGGATCACTTCAATGGGCGTCCGCAGAAATTTTTACAGGGGGGGGCAAAAATTTTAATGCCATCCATATTCTGCCCTTTTGACAATGTCATGAAGGGAACAGTCATAAAATGAAGCGTAGTAATACAGAGGCTGCAAAACATGATGGAAGTCTAATAGAAGAATAAAAGGTGTAAGCGTCTGATCAGAGTGTTTGCATTTTCTAGTCTGTTAACACCATTCAATGCACCGCACTAGTCATACACCCAGGATCAAGGGGCACTGAAGTGTTTTTTTTTTTTTTTTTTTAACAGAGAATCTAACTGGTGTTACTATACACAAGTGAATGCAACGTAAAATATATGACAAACACATTTATTTTAAAATTTATTCATCACCACCACACCACCAATTAATCCATCCAGTCAGATTCTCAGATTCATATGATTAAATATATAAATAAATGCCGCCACATACCGTGTGTGAATGTCTGTGATGACTTTGCCTGATGTGATGGGCAGCAGGTCACTCAGTGGAGAGCCTGAGGTCACTCACTAGCAGGCTGGAGGACTGTCCTGGACTCCTGGGCTGGATCATGCCTGGGCTGGCTGGATCAGAATGCTGCCTGGAGCTGGAGGGGAGGCGCAGCCCAGACGTTCGACCGGAGCTGCCTGGCTGGACGTCGGAGGCCGCAGGGCAGGGCTGCTTGCCTCTGCCTGGATGCAGGAGGGAAGCCGGGGGCCGGGCCGGGATGGATGCCGGAGGCTGGAGCCGCTCAGCCGCTGCGCCTGCCTGGATAATCTAATGTCGGACACACAGTCGGACTAGAGGCCGCAGCTGCCACCTGCCACCAGGATGAGGGAGGCCACCGCAGGGAGCCTCAGCCTGCCCAGCCGGATGCTGCCTGGATGGGAGAGTGAGAGTGGACCACAGCGTCCGCAGGGGCTGGACGACTGACACCCAGAGGCCGCAGGGGCTGGAAGTTGAGCTGCTGCCTCACCTGCCTGGCAGGCGCTCTGCTAGCACACACGGCAGCAGGAACAAGCAGCAGGATATACCAGACAGGGCACAGATCGAGAGTAGTCGTTATAACAAATCAAAACCGGGTCAGCAATGTTTAGGCACTTGTACTGTGCTACTGTATATGGTGAGAATTGGTGCACACCAGTAGCAACAAGAGGCAAACAGAGCAGGCAGGGAGTACACAGAGAGAATAGTCAAATGGCAGGCAAAGCTGGCAACAGATCGGGTCCTCAGAACAAGCAGGGTCAGTATACAAACTGATTCGGTAAGCTAGCGATGCGGGAATGAAACTCCACGGCAAGTCAAGGTGTACAGCGCGCGCTCCTGATTTAAAGGTCACAACGGCTCCGCGTCATCACGCCGCGTCCTGCCCCCTGATCACTCACAACTGCGCCGGGTGCCGCCGGAGCTCCTGGCATTCGGCCAGCCGGCGGCACCATGTGTCCGGGGCCCCCCCGATCGCCACCCGGGGCCCTGGATGTCACAATCCAATCCAAATGCAAACGGGTTAAGTAACCAAATTTGTAAGAACAATTAATGCAGCATATGAATCCTCACACTGCCGGGCAGCACCTCTACAACAGTATTAGAAAGAAAAAAAAGTGACTGCCAGCGCGTGTGGTCGCAAGCTGTGGAGCTCCCTAGCCATTCTCTTTATGCGGATTTTCGTGACCCACCGCCGGCTGATGAGTATTGCTTGGAGGGGAACCTATTTGTCTACCTGCTGTCCCACACTTGCACTCCCCCACTGTCTGTAGTGCGCTGATCGGGGTGTTTTGAGGTGCTCGGCCTTCTCTGCGGCCTACTCCTGATGGCATTTTAGAGACCTTTCTCTCGTGTTGAGACACACTGTGGGCCTGCCGGATCCTGTCTCCACGTGGTGGTGTTCTGCTGACTGGTGTGCCGGAGCTCCCTAACCTATCCGCTGATGGGCTGTGGAGATGGAGGGCCCCCGTCTGTCACCCGTTGAGGATGGCGGAATCCGGCACCATGATGACTCACCTCCCCCCCCTGATGGCTTAAGGTCGTGCCTGGATGTGTTCCTGGATTCGCTGCTGGGGGAGGAAGATCGACCACTCACTCGAGGTGACGTGGCTAGGCTGACGGCTGCACTGCGACGCGATCGAGGAGCAGCGGTTCCCAGCGATGTTCTCTCCAGAGGAGATGTGACGGAGGCTGGTACGCCTGATTGCTCGGTGGTGGAGGATGGCGAAGAGCATTTCCCCGGGGCGGTGGATCGCGGTGCAGCATTGCAGTCAGGGGTTTTGCCTGCGGAAGACCCGCTGACATCATGTGGCGTTGAGGTGTTTGGAGCTGTGGAGTACCCTGTGTCACCTGCGAGACTGGAGCGCTTTGCCAACCTTGTGCCGCACTTTGTTGGGGAGCTGTGCTTATCTTTGCCCTGGGCCGAGTGTGCTGTGCAGGACCCTCTGGCCTTGCAGAAATCTGCCCCTGGTGCTGTGACTCCGCTGACAGCCCTGCTGACTGGATGGCACGACAAGCCTACTACACCGACCCCCCATGGATGCCTTGCCGCACTTTCTAGCTGCTGTGCCAGACGCCCTGTCTCCCAGCCTTTTGACACCGGCTGAGGCCACCTCCACCATTACCACTCTTGGTCTCCCCCCCCTTGCCCGCTGATGTATCACCCCCCCCCCCACTGAGTTCTGTTTGTTGACACATACCCCCCCTTTTTCTTGAATAGTTTTCTTGTTCCTGCTGACACCCTCACACATGCTTCTTTTTGAGGACTCTTGCTGATTCTTCCCCCCCCCCGTGGACACTCTTTAGCTGACTTTGCCTCAACTGTCCAGGACGTGGTTGGCAAGACGAACCGGGCATCTGGCCACTCTTTTATTTTGGCCCCCCCTCCTTGTTTTTTTTTTTTGAGTGCAGGACGATAGGTTGCCCTGGGCGAGCCATTGAAGCAGCTACCATGGCTCTGACCGCTTCCTTTGGCCCCAGGGCGCCTGGCCCAGTGGCCTCCAGTCTCCTTGCGAGGTTGATGGAGTGAGCCATGAATGCCACTTTTTCCCGGGCTGTCCTCCACCTTTCCCCTTATGCCCCCCCTTTTCTTTTCTTAGTGGTTGCTTTGCCCTATGTAGGTTTAATGACTATATCACCTATGCCGAGTGTCCCTTCCCCGTCCCCCCTTAATGTTGTTAACTTTGTGGACCCTTGCTGACTATTTTTGTTCTTTTTATTTACGCTGATTTGCCTGATGACTAGTCCCATGTGGCCCTGCGAGGTCTTTTTCCTGTTTGTTGTACCGCTGACATTTACAAAATAAAAATTTTGAATATAAAAAAAAAAAAAAGAAAAAAAAAAGTTTTATTTTATGTTCCAGGGGACATTTAAAGATGTCCTCGGATTTTTTTTTTTTTTAAAAAAAGTGTCGCCTTACCTTAGCCTGGTGGTCAGTGGGGCTCCCTGGATCCTGGTTGTGGAGGGGGGTCTGCCGTGGCTCCCTCCCTGCGCCACCTCTCTGCAACATGCACCCGGCCAGCCCGCACAGTCGCAGCTCTGTCATCCTGCGTCCGCATGCTCCTCAAGGGGTCCTTGGGAGGCCCCGGCAGTCTGCCCTCTACAGTGCCTGATTAGAGGGCCTCGTCTGCCTGATGTTTTAGCAACTAGAATGTTTTATCCCATAGGCATCAATGTTAAAAATATTCCCGTTTTAATTCAATATCTAATAAACCGTTGCTTATAATATTCTGCAGTAAAGAGTCTCTTTATTTCTAGATTTTTTAGGGTTTTTGTAGAATTTTTTAAAAAAAATTCAATTTTTTTTTCGAACTTTTGGCGAACGTCCCCAAAATTCGAGAATTTTCGAGCGGCCAATGTTCGAATTGAACTCATGTTCGAATTGAACCGAACGCCCATCCCTAATCACAAACACCCTGCACCTAGAATTGTAGGTACAGAGTGACTTCAGCATAGGAAAGGGCAAGGAAACAATATAGAACATCAGGCCTGCACCTTCTAAATGCATCTCTAGGTCCATGTACCCCAAGTTTAAAGTGTCTCTCGTCACATATACCTTTTAATGATTTATTTTGTGAGTGAACTTAGGGTTGTAGTTCAAATACAAAACTTAATTTCTTTCTACCTAGTATATATTTTTAATGGGTTATTCACAAAGCACAAAATCAATGCTATTGCAACGCTGGCAAATGCCGGTAATTCACAAAAAGTAAAATCCAAAAAGTTACATTAGAAACTTCACA